>SHCU01000309.1:35783-56787 GCA_004307685.1 Ceratina australensis
TGAAAAAAGAATCAGATTTTCTTATCATGTATTTATCAATTACTGGAAATCATAAGCAGAATCAAATTGATGAGAATTTTGAGGATCGCAGGTGTTCAGCGAATAATTGAATGACTAAGATATTGGACAACGTAATTACCGTAATAGGGAAACAATAATAATCACCGGAACCACGGCTCTCAAATGTAGTAGTTAATACACACGGACAAAAGAATTGATCCTCTTAAGAGTTCTCGATATATCTCGTATCGCGATATGAAAAAATCGTAGAGTTCACAGATAAGACGTGAAATGTGTATCAGAATTAAATCGGAAGCGAGAAAAATTCATGCGATCACGGTCGTGTCATTCCGATGAACTACATATAACAATGATCAATAAGAACCGCAATCGTTACATATATTCAGACCCATACATATAAATTAATAATATTATATATGTTAAATATATTAAAATAAATTCTAAATTCCTTGTTTCACTTTCAATTTTTACCTGTAACATTACGCGCAGGTAATATAATAATAGAATGACACGTGCCAATTGAATGGGGGGAATCAAGACAAGAAATATGCAAATTTATGAATAAACGATTTTGTCGTATCAGCTGAATTTTAATTCGAGAACGTCACCAAATGATCTAGAGGAAACGCGACATCAGCGGAGATACGGTTACGCGGATTCTGGTGTCCAGAATTCGCGCGCGTTACGCGATACATATCTTCGCATCATCGAGTATCCCCACAATCGTGACACGCGTCGATCTTTCGTAATTCGCATTGCCAGAATGTTGCTTATACTCTTCTCGCTTTACGTGTTGCAGCCGGTATCTGATTAGTCATCTCGTTCCAACTTTGTATTCACCGCATGCTTTTGCGTATTTAAGGCAGGGAATGCGTGCGCGATATTTGATCGTGTTTATCAGCTAATTTTATTCAAATCGAGTGAACTCGTTAGATGCAAATCAAGTTTGATCACACGGCTTATTGTCAGAAAGGCATCGCGTTCAACAGGCAAACATTGCGAGCATTATACTAGTTTTTCAGACATAAGATTTATGCGCTAATGCAAATGCTAAATGCAGTGAGCAAGAAGTCATCGCTGCAACAGTGAATAATAAGATAATGATTGGAAGTATACAGTTTTCAATGTTATGAATGTAACATTTTAACTATATCTTGGTTTACTAAATAATATTTTAAAAACATACATAAAATTATGTCGTAATAAATTTGCATAAAATCTACATTTGGAGCTCGTTGTCTAAACATTTTTTGCTCACTGGGTACGTTATTAGCCGTTGAAATCACGTTTTCTAAAAATTGTCTAAGGTATCGGCACGTGCAGCGGTGGAAAGCGGGCGCGGAAAAGTGTCGGGCCGGTAGCTGGCTGATTAGATAGAATTTATCTTGGCTGAAGCTTCGGCGTGGAAGAAGACCGAGAGAGCGCACGCTGGGCTGGGCCGGAAAACAGCTTGCGGGCCTTGATCGGCGGGCAAACCGATCGTGGCCGTCGCGTCGGAGGCACACATGATAAGGAACCGCGAGGAACCGAGGCAGTGTACACCATCGTGAACGAGACTCCATCACCATGAGGCCTTGGACCAACAAATTCTTTGGCCTTGGCCTCCTCGGCCTGCTGCTGATCGTCTTTGGCACGGCCCTATATTTTTCTTGGCCGGCGATCTTCCATCACATTATTCAGAAGGTGAGTACCTATTTCGATCCACGACCCATTTGCATCGTGCAGTGATAAGTGTCATAATTGTAATGGATATAGTATTAGATGAAAAATAAATCGATTTAATTATTTCGCTTATAACATTATTTTTTCCAGGATTAATTTTAAGAAAATTGCCTATATCTGTTCATCAAGAAAAAAATGATTCATGCGATTAACGAATACAATATTTGATTCGGTATTTTTTCAAGTGAATAAGGAATCAATTTAATCTAATCTTTGGTTTGAATTGATTTTAAGAAAACGTGCTGATGTCCCTGAAGGAATTAATAAGATATTTGACAGGGTGATTCATGTGACTGACACGAGAATTGATATAGTAATTGATGCGGCTCAACGGAGGAACAGCGGTCTATTTAGAGTATTCTTTTCGTATAGTTTTTATATGAGCTACGGAATTTCGCCCGATAAACGATATCGACCTGAATCGTTCAATGAACGAAGTGCTTCTTCTTTGGTGATTTTATGGTTTCTACTGGCTGCGACGAGTACCGACGTTCCCGCGAGTTTCGCAGACGAGATAATTGTTGTTTTCACCGGTAAACAGAATCGTCGTAGTTTTATTTGATGCACCGCGAATTCGCCCGGATAGCCTCCCGGCTGCTGGGTTATCTCTCTCAACAATTATATTTATTCGTCCACTGGATACGTACGAGGGTGTATCGAGGAATTTTTGGAGCACGCCCGGGATTAATGGGAACGGGTGGATGAGCAGTCTCGGTCGCGTCTCGTCGTTATTCCCAAGCGCGATTGGAAAAGTGGTTGATTGTTCAATTAATTGACGTATCTCTTTAGAGTTGCGCTAGACGAATAATTTCTTATTGCGAAGAAACGTGCCCGGCGTACTCGCGGCCCGGCTACTTCGACTCGCGGACCAACAAACTATTTTCGGTTATATATTTTCGGACTATTTTCGGTTCTTTTTTTTATAGCTTTATTATTGGAACGCACATCCGCATCGCGTATTTCTTAAATTACGCGGGATTAAACGATGCCACCGATGACATCTGACCGTGTTAATTCTTATCGCTCGCAACGTTTATCTTGATGGAATAAAAAGTAAACGGTTGTTATCAGGAAATGCCGTTAACGCCAACGTCGAAGGCGTTCGAGGTATGGAGCGACACGAGCAGCCTGCCTCCGATGTATTTCAAAATCCGTTTCTTCAATTGGACTAATCCCGAGGAGCTCAAGGTGCCTGGGACCAAGCCGAATCTACAGGAAGTCGGCCCATACGTTTTCCGGTACGTTCCGCTAATTGAAAATAATTCTATCCCCGTTTATTTAATTTGCATTAATCTTGCCTCCAGACAGCGACTGATAATTAGGCAATTTATATGCCATTCTACTTTAAATATTGTGTATTTCTTTATTATCTCTAAACAAATCTACTATATTATATAATTGTAAAATATTTGATTCTCTCATAAGATATTTTATATCTCTATTATTCTATCTAAATATCCTATATTACTTGTTTCTTTGAATCATTAAAATTTCCTCGTACGTAACCACGCTCTGAAGATAATATACATTATTCGCTATGGATATCGCCCAATCAACGGTACTATTGTTCATCCGAATTCACCTTAAGATAAGGCCTCGTTCCATTAATGATAGTTAACAGACACACAGTAATCCCTTTGAGTACCAATTAGCCATCAGCCTCGTCTCGCGCAATGTCACAGTGATCGAAGGATCGTCGCGCGAAAAAAAAAACACGGAAATTACATAAGAGATTATTGCTCTCAAGATGTAATCAATTCATAATTATTCACCGGTGAGATAAAAAGACTTAAAACAGGCGATGATAACGCGGGATCATCAGGGATTCCGCGCGCGTCAAGTGGAAATCGCGCATAGACAGGGCTAATAGGCTAATCTAATCACGATAGGGAACGAATTCATCTAGTTAACCCCGCGATATTGACATCTTAACGAGCCCTTCTCGCCGGCGTGGGCCGCGGTAAATGTTGCAGAGAATAATTGCCTCCCTTAATTACATTCCCAGCCTGTCTATGAATTAATGCTACCGTGTTTGATTAAACGCAATCTACTCCGTGTTGTAGGACTCGCAGACAAGTCTGGCGAAATGAGTTAAAAAAAGTATAAGAATATCAGAAATTATATATTAAAAATATTTAGGATGTTAATAATTCTTTGCGCGTTAGATCCTAAGAAAAAATTGAACATCATATCCCAGGAGGTTTTAAGAAGGTTCTATCTCGTTATCCTGAAATTGATAAGACTTCCTTCGCTCAACTACTCCTCGGTAACACTCACGTTAATCGCATAAAAAAATATTTTCCATCGGCTAATTTGTGCAGTTTCGCGGTTTAAGTCTAACGACGGTTATACAACTGAGATTACGGCTGTAACAATGAGCGAAGATTAGGCGCTCCGCGAGGTGCATCCGCGCGTCGTTGCACTTAGCGGCCGGCGATTGTCGCGTCAAATCTAATCAACGAGACGCGCACGAATATGTAGGCTAAAGCCACCGAATCTCGCCGCTGTTAAAGATCCGGTCTGACGTGTCGGTGATTTAATCATTTAAAATTGATTAATCCGATTTTCGTTTAATAGGAATCGAAGCAGTTCCACGCTTCGGTAAACATGTTATAGACCGATGGAATTTGATTATGTACTGATTGAGCAATCATAGAGTTCAAGTGTCGTTCAGCTTTCAATTCACTGAGAAGATCTGGATGTCTAGCCTCCAGCTAGAGTACAGAGGACGGTTGTTTTAAAAATCGTGGGATTAATTGACGGCGGGCTCGGTGTAATTCTCGTCGTTTCCCGATTTCCGTCCGCGTTGCGTGCGTCCGTAAATAATAGCCGCTTAACTATCCGTCTTCCGTTTCGTACGTTAATCAAACACGTTACGAAAGCAACGTGACGATATCGAGTCCCGCGGAAAACTTCTTTTTCCAACGAGTCACTATGATATAACCCTCGTTATAAGAAGCAATATGGAGCAGAGGAGACGATTCCCTATGATTATAGGTGCAGCTGTAAATAACATGCCGCGCATTTATAGAAAAACGTCTTCATAAAAAATAAGTCTGTAATTTATTTTCTAGGGAGGTGAGAAAGAAGGCGAACGTCACGTTCCACCCCGAGAATCATACGGTCAGCTACTTCAATCAACGATGGTGGTACTTCGAGCCGGAATTAACCAACGGTTCCTTGCAAGATCGGATCACCCAGTTGAACACCGTCGCCATAGTGAGTAAATAAAAACGAAAATAATATAACAAATGTCTAGAAGTTGATCTTTATGATTTTAATATTTTATAGCGGAAGCTTTGAGCAATTCTAACCCTTTGCATTCCAAGAATTTTTCCACAAATATTTGGTGAATTTCTCACGTAAAAATTAATATATTACAATTATGATTTATTTTTTCTATCGACAATTTTTAAATTAATATATCAAGAGCGTCATCTCCGAGAGGTTTAAAAAATCGTTGACTATACCACAGTGTTTATTTGCTTCAGTCGGCGAAACACAAAGCGCGGTACTGGGAGCCGGCGTTGCAAGGCAGCCTGTCGTTCATGCTAACGTCTGTGTACAACACGAAGACCGTGGACGAGTTGCTGTTCAAAGGGTACAGCGACACCCTGATCGACCTCGGGAAGATGGCCGGGATGGGGGAGGACATACCGCCGTTCGACAAGTTCGGATGGTTCTACGCGGTAACTGTCGCAGCGGTTTGAAATTGTAGGCTTAGGGGGGCTTAAGACGGCCGGTTAAGATCGCGCAGGGTGACGGAAATTGTTTATTTAATTGTGCCGAGGGCACTCGCGCAGAAGGTCGGGCGATGCGATTTGCGCTGTTGCAGCAACGGCATTGCAGCCGGCGATAAATTATTCGCAGCGAGACTTAAATTGGTACTGAATAGGACAGGTCACGTGTAGGACGGTGAATGACGAATGAAAAGCAATGGGAGGCATATTATGTATTAATTTGTTACGTCACGCGTGCAACATTTACGACGAGCCAATCCCGAGTCCACCCGGTTTTCATATCCGAAGAAAAGAAAAAAACATTCGCGATAGCGATCGACGAGTCGTTCAGTTTACCCGGCCACTTGATGGTTAGAAAATAACAGACAGCTGCACGGTTTTTATCGTCGTAATCAAACACCGGCTGAGGTAGAAAAATGTTCGATGTGAACGATACGATTCTTATCTTCTAGAGAAATGGTTCTACCATGTTCGACGGCCACTTCAACATGGACACAGGCGTCGAGGACATCGCTAATTTCGGGGTCCTGCGGAAATGGAATCATAAAGACACCACCAGATTCTTTAAGAGCCCGTGTAACCAGGTAGAGGGTAGCGCGGGCGAATTCTGGCCACCCTATCAAGACAAGGACGAGATCGTCTTATTTAGCGGCGACCTGTGTAGGTCTGTATCCATCGAATTTTATAAAATATCATTTAGAGTAAAAAATTTCTGATCAAATAAAACACACAGTGTACATGCAAAGTTGAAACTTTGTATATCTTGAAAGATATAAAGCAATGAAATGGTCGATTTTTAAGAGCATTCACCCCGCTTCTAATCTCATATAACTGTATTACGAAAGTTGTCCGTGATGAATGGGTGCAAAAGAAACGCGTGGCGCGATCGCTAATTACTATCGTTCGTACGCGGCTAATTAGACGTCGGACAATCTTAATTCCTAAGTTACCCCATTAACCTTCGGGGTACGTAAATTGGATCGTCCGGTAATCCCGTTTACGCGAGACGGCTAGGCAAAGTCGATAAGTTCGCCTCCTATTGTTAATAGAACGCGAGGTCATCGAAGTTTAATGCAATCCGATTCAGAGCTATCGTAAAAAATCAATGACCGACGTATTGATCATTAAATCAATTGTGTTAAGGATAGAACGCCCTGATTTAGATCGCATTTTTATCGAAACGAGTAAATTAATAATAGCTAGTTTCTTAAATAGCTTCAGTATTTTTTTAAATAACGATGTTATATTAACTATGATTTAGACTGGAAGAAATTTTCGCCCTTGTGGGTAGATACGAGCACAGATTCTTCCTAGCTGCATCGGACATTGTTTGTGACTCGAGCTAATAATTGAGTACGAAGTTCGATGAAATATAAATTTTGGAAATTATTATTTTATCAGGCCAATGGTATACGAGTACGCGCAAACGGTGGAGCACATGGGCGTCGAGGGCTATCAATACTCTCTAAGCGAGAAGACACTGGGGAACAATACGAGGCGACGATATCCTCACGAGCAAGCGAAATTCTTGGAGCCGACAACTACCACCGGTGATTTCTTCGACGCTGAGCCCTCGGCAGAGGTTACAGATGCACCGGGAACCGACCCGGACGTGGTGAACATCGGTAACTGTTTCTGCAATGGGAAATGCACGCCGGCTGGTTTGCTGAACGTCAGCTCGTGTCGCTACGGCGCCCCGGTGTTCGCCAGTCTGCCTCACTTCTACAGAGCTGACCCAATCCTCAGGGACCAGGTGAACGGACTGAACCCCCAAGAGGATCATGACTTCTCTATCACCCTCGAACCGGTAACTTGTCTCGTCGTTATTATTTGTCGATTGTAATCAATCATCTCTTATCGATCCGTGATAACCATGTGCCGAAAGTTGATAACTGAAATCGGACTTCGATTAATCGTTGCAGACGACGGGTATACCTCTGAGGGTGGCTGCTAACTTGCAAATCAATATCCTGCTTGAACCTTCAAAGACTGTATCGTAAGTACGTTCCCGGGTAGTCCCCGGCAGTAAAACCTGCAGGGCGAATAAATAAGAGACGAAGATGTTTAAGGAAAATTTCTGTCGCAGAATCTTCAGGGATGTCCCACATATGTATTTCCCGGTGATATGGTTCTCGCTGGAAGTCGACGCGACCGAAAAATTTGTCAACGACTTGAAGAAACTGTTGGCATTGCCGAGCGTGTGCATCTATGCAGCCGCTAGTATGATCCTCGTGGGACTGATTATCGTCTGCGCGGTCGCGTTGATATATTTTCTGAACAGGAGTCGAGCGAGATCAAAGACCTCTGATGATAAGGTACTTTAATCTCAGAAATGTGAGGAATTAAATCGGTTTAATATCTTGATAATGTACGTCGAATGTAACCTTGCAGAACGGCAAGTCGACGGCAGGCAAGTCAGAGCTGGTCTACCTGGACAAGGACACCAACGAAGACGGGCACGTGAGAAATGATCGCAAACTATACCCGAATCCCGAATTCCTTCGAGGGGCTTAGCATGGATCTACGGTCCAGGCTTCAGAATGACAAATGGAGATGCGAGAAGATTGTCATTGTACTCGACTAAGATTAGGTGTGTTGCGATCATCATTGCAAAAAGGAAATCATGTTGACGAGGGACGCAACGCTGAATCTTTAGAATTTTAGGTAAATTCCTATGGAATGTTTCTTCTCGAGAACGAGGAGACTCCTTTTAAGATATCCGAGAAACGTTTTTGGAAGAATTATGTTCACGCCCTTTGGACCAGAGGGTTGCGAGTCGAATCCGAGGATAATACATTCCCCATTTTTATATCGTGCAACGCAAATTGTAAGACTGACGAATATCCGTGACGGGGGCTCCTCGTATGATTTGCCCCGTTCGTTTGATTCGTGTGCATCGTTTCTGAATATCCTCGATATCAAAGTATCTAGCTCCAGTTTCATTAAGATAAATCGTATAAGTTAAACGGGACCAAAAGGACAGCTCAACAAGTTGAGCGTCGTTCCTAGTCGTGCAAACAAATCAATTTGGATGGTGCCAAACTTTCGCGGTCGCGCGACGGTTTTATCGCCGACATATCAATGTTCCTTTTGCATCCGAAATGAAACACTTCGTGCCAAATAGTCAGGATAAGCTGTTAAGTTTTTGCCCGACGGGCAGCCTATCTACAATGTTAACTGTTAAGATTATGAAGGCCAAGAATTTAAAGAAACACGCGATTGGAGATCAAGTGCGATTAGTAAAAATGATGATTATAAATGTTGCCATGAAATCGTACGATTTTGTATTATATTTTAATAAAAACTGTCTGAACTTTTATTTGCATTTTTCAATCCCCGTTTTCTAATAAAATAAATAACTCAATAAATGAGAAATATTCTTAGGAAGGAAACTGTCGCACCTAAACGAAACATCGTTCACTGGTTTATCTCCCACGAGCAACGTCGTAACCTGGCGTATTACATGCTGATAAGAGAGAACGTTCACACGAGATTCCATGCACATGACACCACAGCGTAATAATAATAACATGACCATATTCATTGAACGATAATTAAATCGACATAAATTAAATACCATTAAAAATCGACGTTTTTTAATAATACCAAAAAGAATCTCCAGACTCCGTTTGAGCACGCTCCATAGTTCCATCGTCAAAATCCCTGATCCGGATATAATGAATGGGCTTAGAAGCCGAGTCTGTGTGTTCGGCGATTAGATAAGCGGTAAACGCGCAATACGTCAACGTGGCACCGGCATCGACCGCAAAGAGCCTATTGTTTACCGCGAAAAAACGTTTGCGAACCGTGAACGTTCAGCTTTCAATCATCGTAAAAAGAAGCGGCTGAAACGACTTGTTCAACGGCAGGTAAGACGTCGCGTATCGATCACCCGCTTACATAACAATTCCCCCCCACCGTTGGATTGACATTAACAATGGGCAACACACGGGGGCAATTCCAGTGTCGTGGGATCGATGTCGATTGAGGATCGCCGGTCGAGGAGCTTTTCGAGACAGCCCCATCGAGGACCGTCGCAGGCGGTTCGTGCATACCAAGAGGCAATAAGGAGAGGAAACGGTGCACGGTAGGCGATCCGCAGACGCGATAACACCGATAAAACGAACACGGCGTCGCGTTTATGCGACGAGAAAATAATTCATTCGCGTCGCTAAAAAGGCGATGTAAATGAGTCAGCGTTTGGTGGCGCGCGGCTCGAAGGCAGATGCTCGCTCGCACACGGATCTATGTGTATGCTCTGGGTTTAATCGTTAGAGTCGCGAGGCACGTTAGCTATGCAACCGTTGGCTGGTATTAATTAAATGGCAATGAATGCCCGAAAGAAAGCAATCGCTTATACGCGTGTCACTCCTCGACGATCGATAACTCTTTGACTCCCCCGTCAGTCATATTCAGTACAATGGTGACAGTAATATTTTCGATCGGGTCGCGTCACCCGAATACGGGTGCCGCTCGTTTGAGTACTTGCAAAGTATATTTGTATGTCTTTGAAAAGATATGTCACAGAGGAAGCAACAAAACTATTGAATATTAATTAATATAAACTATTGCTATAGAAGTGATACGAAAATGGTTTATTAAGAAAATTATGTAGAATGTAAAACTTGAAAATATTCTACACAAAGCTGGGGTTGGTCGGGACAACTTGGATAATAAGTTGTTGCTTTCTTTAAATTCTCTCGTGTCTCTGATCGGTCCATTCGACGTTTTTTATCTGCATAATATTATTGCACGCACTTCTAATGCTTCCTCTGGAATCATTTTTCCGAACGGCGATATGATGCTGACTCGGACGAAGACCAGAATTTGTTCTATTCTCAGTCAACCCTAATAATTCCCTATAACTTCTAATTCTTACATTCTTTTTTGTTGCAATTACGGCGGTACGCGTGATTCGAAGGAGATTTCACTGTAAACGCGGCGGTCAAAGTGTTAATGGGATCCTCGTGAAATTCCACACAACTTATTCGATCAGATTTGAATTCGGGGCCTATAATCCGATCGGTACAGTCGTTGATATTAGACTCGAAATATCGACCGCGCGGAATTTCCTAATTTTCTCATTTGCATAAAACGCCGATGCCACGGCATTTAAATGGAGAGCGACGGACTCTATTTGCTCTGAATTCCGACGGATTCGTGGAACGTTTCGGTACGAGGAAACCGAATGCATAATCGAACATCGGAACGTCTAATTGTCACGTCTGCCGGTCGGTTTCGATTCCGAGGAGGACTTTAAAGAGGATATCAGGCGGGGTACTCGAGGCAGACGTGCGGCGCGAGAGAGACGGGTAGCAGGAAATAAACTCGCGGCGGAGGAAGAAACCGAGTGGTACGGGAGGGGACCTTCGCGCGACAAAGGAAAGTATTCCCCATTGTCTCGGGGGAAACTCCCATTTTTCTATTGTATCTCAACAGCGCCGGCCCTGAGTCTGCCTCTGTGTACGTACATACATAATTGCGCCCGCGCGCGGATCCACGTACAGACAAATACACGTATCGGGTGTCCCAAAACTAGTGTCGAGTAATTAAATGGGTGATGGAACAACTTTTTTCTTTAAGTTGCTCCAGGCGATTTGATTGAAGAGCTATATTAACAAAAACCCTGATTAATCAAGGCGCGGATACATTTGGCACGTTTCGCTGCAGTCGTACGTTATACCGGCGTTCTGATTAGTCGAGTGTTTTAACACATTCGTTTGTGTTTCTCGCAGGGCCGAAATTCGGTCCTACTCGAGTATTATGATTATATTATGATATTATTATCTTCGATTTATCATAAAGAATAAAGTACAAAAGTATTTAGCGCAAAAAATTTGGTTTCGAAATGGGGAACTCGATAAGTTTTTCGCCTAGAGGGCTACCTAGGATCTCACTGCAGTTATCCCAGTTCCTTTATTTAGTCGAGAAGCATACTTTTCTTGAGGTAGACCAGTTACTTTTTTATCCTGAAAATGTTCACTGGACGGCGTAGAAGTATAATTGAATGTGAGGAGAGTAGTGATGACGAAGTAGTGAGTTTCAGAAGCAAAGTTGTAAATAGGATTTCATCGAGTTCAAATTCCGGTACTAAAAGAATCATATGCTAGTGAGGACCTTGAATACACGTTGAAATAATTTGTTGTAAACGAAGAAGAGAAACTGAACTTTTAAAAATCAAACTAGGAAACGTATTAACTTCAATAAAAAGAGCGTCATCCATATTTGGGTGACAGGGCCCCCAAGGAAGCATATCCGTCACCCAGGTATGGGTGAAGTGGCGACGAACGTGTGTGAAACCTCCTCAAACATGTTCGCAAAGAAACAAGTATCAGTTATGGGTACCACGCATTCGATTATTCCACGCTAGTTTTGATACACCCTGTATAGATATCTAAGAGGATACATGCAGAGGGCATGCATATCTATGTAGCGTTTACACAGGGATAAGCGTAGACCGTGCACACGTACACACCGAGGTAGCAGCGACGACCTGGAAAATTCGGAATGCACCGATGCATTTCCATTTCCTTGGCCCGTTCCGCCCCAGGAGCGAGTCAAGGACAAGTCCGGGAGTTACGGCCGATTTACAAGCGACCTCACCGCGAGGCCGTTTGCGAGAGCCTCCGGTCCCGGAAGAATATCGTTTGAGACCCCTCCCACGGGTCACGGGACGCGAGAGCCTATTAAATTAAACATTAATCACCGTCTGCTTGCTGCTACACCCAGTTTCGATCCCTCCCTCCCTCTCTTTTCATTTTCTCCTCCACCCACTTGCCGTCGCTTCTCCGATAAAACGTTCGAGTTCACGCGAACCGAGAGAACCATACCCGAACCGCTTGCGTTGCAACCAAATATGCGGAAGAGGCAGGCGAATTTACCAAGAGCTGATCCCTTTTCGGGGAAGCCCGGCCGGTGGCCGCGATATAAGACACGGTGGAAAATTAATTACCGGCAAATTCAATCAAGCGATCAAATAGCTGATTGTAAATAGAAAAATACGATTGATCCCTTAGTTTGTTGGTCAGCGCAAGATTATTCGTACTATTTCACGCGACGGGATATTTACCGAGGGGGGAATCGGGGAGCATCGGATAGGCAGCAATTACCGCGGTTAGGTAAATACCGCGTCCTTTCTGGAAAAATCGCGTGACGAAATTGACCTATTAACAGAGTTGACCCCTCGTTCCGCCTTCGGCTGCAATTACGCTCTTTTCCCGGCTTCTTTCCCTCTTCCGTTTCTTTTCCCTCTCGGCCTCTATTTTTTACGGTATTTAACCAATTAAAGGAGTTTGCCGAAAGCAATATGAATCCAATCATGCCGGTAAATTAAGGTAGTAACGAAGAACGGTTGATTAAATTAAAATATATTCACTGAAAATTATTTATTAACAAAAAATCCGTGGAATATTCATGTTAGCCGTTACGAGTGTGCTTTCGATGTAATTGAATTTTGATAAGCCGTAATCAGGAGAGCGCGCGTTGCGATCGAAGCCATTGAACGTTCGGTTCCCTCTCTGATCGACTGAGAGCTGTTTTTTTCCGTGACCACTCGATGTTAATGTGAATTAGTTGAATTTATCTTTCTCTCAGCAATAATAAAGTACCACGGCGTAAATTTCCTCCGGTGAAGAAAACACGAGCTGCGACAGCTTATGTACAGCTTCGGACAATCATTCCCGACCAGCTCCTGCTTATGTGCGAGTTCGCTAGCGGGACAATCATCAAAAGTAATAATAAATCTATGCCTCAGTTTTTCAGTGCACGATCTGACATTAATGCTGCTGCGCAGATTCTCGCGTACTTCTGCATTCAGTTTCGAAATAAAATTATATTAAGTTTATCAAGATTGTGGTTAAAACTGTTTTTATTTCGTCAAAATTATGTCAGAAGCCAGAAGCATTAATGCCATATCGAGCACTGAAAAAATGAGGAATAGACTTATTATTACTTCTGAATATTATCCCAATAGGGGACTCGCACATAAGCAGGAGCTAATCGGGAATAATATTGTCCGAAGCTGTACATTGAACATTCCTAGATCGGTGCTCCCCCTCAGATAAGATATCTTAAACAAACTCGCGAACCCATTCGAACATATTTTCGATGTATCGAACAATTTCGATCTCAAACATCGAACGTCTGTACTTGAAATATACCGTTGAAATTTATTTCGAGAATAGATCGGAGCAGACGATGTATCATGCAAAATTGACACCACTGCCAAATTACGTAGCGTCTATTTCGAGACGATTTTAGCGAGGCTCATTACTACGGCGGAAAGTAAGTTAACGATCAGTAGATATAGTTTAGATTTTAGTCGATTGACAGACCGTTTTAGAAGCTGGTTTCAAAGTCTGTTGGCTTTAAAGAAAGACAATGGAACGTACGAAAATTGGCAGCAGTGTACCCTTCCTGAATCGCGAACCCTCGACAGATGTTTCATGCCCGACCCTCAGACCGGGACACGACCCCTGTCGTCAGGCTTTACGTTTCGTGAACACATGTCCAGGGTGGCGACGAACTTTTTCCCGAAACTGCCACCGGCTATCCGTTCCAGGATGCTAATAGCACGACACGTGGACGATTCATATAATTGCGCGAAATCCTCGCCTCGCACGCGTGCTAACGTGGCCAGATTATATTATATGATAAGATACCGGTATGATACCGGATAATGATACCGGTAATAATCCCTCAAGATTCTCTATTTTCAACGATTACTCATCCACCAATTTCGATACAAAAATGTGACTGGATCGATATTCGCTTTTTCAGATACCAGACGTGAATAATAGTTGGTAATTCAGATTCAACTACGAACATAAGCTTAATAGCAGATAACGTATCTGTCGTACGTTTTAATTCGTCAATTATGATAGCGATCTTGTATCTGATCAGATCATCGGAGAGGAATACGTGTATTAAAAATGTGTATTAAAATCCGATTTAATTGGGGATAATTCTAGAGGTCGAAGTGGAATAACTCGCAATTGTTGCGCGATTCCGCTGGCGTTCCTTCGCTGGAAGCGTATGTGACACACGATGCTCCCCAGGGGATATTCGTGATAAGAGATAAGCGATATCGTTTCATCGCCGGTGTATGCGCGTCTATTTTGCAACGGTTGGTCTCGTTTCGGGATCGTTCGAACCTGAAAAACGGGGCTCGGGCTGGAAGGGAGGACGACCGATTTAATCCCTTAACACACAAATTAAACGTCAGAAAAATACCATTTAACGCTAAATTTATAGCCACCAAGGTCTACAATGGCACGTGAAACGAATGACATCATTATGTGTCAAGGGGTTAATCGAGAGTAGTATCGATTGTACGAAACTGGAACGCGGGGAGGTTGAATTAATCGGAGGTTGGTCCAATCGGCTAAAATTTCGTTTCTAAAGCCAGGGGGGCGCCCACTTACTCGCAAATAATACCATTTACACAGATACTGTCCGGTTACCTAGCGCGCTTCGCCGACTATCGATCCGGCACCGCTATCAATTATATGCAATATTCGAGCACGCTTCGATAAGGCGTCATCTGGTCCCATAGACTTTACTTACCTCTCGAGTCACTCCTGCGCTGCATTTATATAATTCTCGCGCTCCTGCACAGAGTTCGGCCAGCTGCGTGTATTACTGCAAAATACAAACGTTATTGATAATTAAATTGATTAAGTTCTTTTTTTAATGAGCGGATTGCATTACAAGAAAAAAATTGATTGTTTACGATTTGTTTGAAGTATTAACATTAGCTGGCATATTTGTAGTAATACTGACATTACATTAAATAATAAAAATTTAGCTACTTCGTTTATTAAATTATACGAGTTAGATAATAATTGATTGGTCATGATTATTAATATGGATCGAACAAATCGTGCGAATTTTGTGAGAGGGGTTTCGCTTAGGACCGGAAGGGGACAATGGGCGACGCTCTAAACAACTGAACGCCGGGCCCCAGATCCTTTCTTTCACCGACTTCTAATTCGATCCACGCATCCTACCCCTCTCGCCATCGAGAGGGATAAAAAGAGAGAGCCCTCGTACCTGCTCTCGCTCCCCCTTCCCACGGTCCGTTATTCGCCCCACGTTTTACCGACTGTCTGGGACCACGGATTGAAGTGTCGGACACGTGTGCCTACCACTATGGGCCTCGTTCGCTGCGAAACGTAAGTGGGTATCTCCGCAAAAACCGATTCCCTCGTCGAGCGAGGCTGTGATTTTACGTCATCAGAATCTTACAAAATTCATCTTTAAAATAAAATACTAATCAGAGATATGCAGTAGGCGAATGGTAACCTTGAATACAAGTGAATGAAACATGGATACAGGGTCTGATGATTCGAGAGTCAATTATTAACGAGACAAGTGATGCTGAAAAACGCGTCGGGCGTCAGTGGGAAATAATTGTCTCTTGACGAAGCAACGTTTCGTATAGATTTCGAGCGCAGGAGAGCCGGAGCAGATCGTTGCAGAGAGGAGCGGATCGTTCGCAGAGGAGCGGCGCGGCGCAGCACGCGGACTCCGTGTCGTGTGTACGGTTGGATTTCGAGGATCGATCGACGCCGCGGTACCGACGACGACAGTCAGTCGTTTCGAGGCTGCCGAGTTGACCGGGTGTCGTTGTGAGCGACCGAAGAGAGCCGCGCCGGTTCTGCTGCCCTCTCTCCCTCTTTCTTTTCCGAAGTAGCCTTCGTTCGTTCGTGGTTTATCAGCGTACATTTCACGTCTTTTCTCTCTCCGCTATACTCGCCGCTCTTGAAACGTTTAGCAACAGTGCTTTCACCGCGAGGGATCATGAAGAGTTTCACGGCCAGCCTCTTCGTCTTGGCGCTTGTCCGTAAGTTGAACATTTTCGTCGTTAACAAAAAAATTTAATCACGCACGAACAAACTCTCGCGATTCATGGATTAATGGATCGCGATGAGATCGATGACGGAAGATGTTGCGATGGTCTCCGGACGGCATGGTGTTTCGCAAATTCGCGCAATTAAAACGATCTTCCCGCTCGAAATTTAAAAACGACACAGGGCTCGAGGCAGCGTTGCTCGTATCACGGTTCGGAAATGGGAGATAAAAGATGCAAACGTTTTGAGAGAACTCCCCCGCCGCGGTATCGATTTTCCGATGTGAAAGTTTAAATCGAGACGATTCTTTCCGTTTCGAGGCTGGCACCCGGTGCTGATCAATTGGCAACGCTTGCGTGGGAATAGCGAATTTCCGATTTCGCACGGCCGGACATCAATCTATTAGATCCAGAATCACAGTAACGCTATTCTCTCCCTATTAAAAGTGCTATGAACGTTCTATAGCGAGACGAATCGAGCTCCTTATCAGAGCCATAGAATGCATGCTAGTAATAATGAGTATTAGTCCGCGCGAGGACTGATACCGAAGGCTGATGATCGATTGATTTCTTTTTTTTTTATAGTCTCGTCTGGCTGGAATCACTATTAATTTCGAAATGAAAACGCACACGCTGGGCGTAACCCGGTGTGCTCTCAATGGTACTCATAGCCCCGTGCTCTCCTTCAGTTACTCTAATACCGCGCTCCCCTTTCGGCTGGCTACTGCCTTCCTTTTTCCCGCCGACGCGTATGCTGGCATTTTCCAGTGGACCTTTTTTTACCGAGACCCGACGCGACGCTCTTTGTATCGCGTGCCGCTCTTAAAAATAGTGCACCCCGGTCCGGCGGTGGTAACCCGCGCGAAAATAGTGCCACGATAAATTACATCTCGCTCGCTCTCATCCTCTCATCGAAAAATATTTCGCCGGGGCTAGAAATTTCGCCGAAATCCCAGCTAAATTATTAATACTTCGTCTATCCTCCTTATTACCTATGTACACTATATTTCCTGTGACACTTTGGATTTTAGGAATTTTGCAGCTAACATTTGGTGCAATTTCTGGTTGTTAACTTGAAGTCATATACGAAGTAATGTACGAGATTTAAAAGATTTAAAGTCTCTAGTTCTTCATATTGTTGCTTTATATGGTGTTTCATTACATGAATATAATATAAATTTAATATTAATTTTTTCCATGGACAATTTTTAAAATTGACTGATTATTAAAGCAATAATTCGATGACAATTACTTTATAAATTCCTGTGTTCTACAATTTTTAAATTAATACACATACAATCGCGTTCTGTATTAATTAAAAATTAATTCAATAATTATTTCCTGAAAAAATTGATTCATAAAACGAGAGATGAGTCACGTCGTAAGTGCAAAGTATAAACCGATACGATGATTCTGTAACAATTATAAATGCTACGTTTCATCACGTTGCGGAAAAATCGTCGCGGAAGTATACCAGGAATTATTGGTTAACAGTTAATCTTTCCTCGTCACGCGCCAGCGAGAGTTGACACCTGTGGGTAGATTAGAATCGTGAGGAGTCTTGAACGGTAGCCAATTTTCACGTTCAACGAGCTACGCGGTTTTCTCCGAATGGAAACGGGGGTAAGGGAAACCGAGTGGCCGTGGCACGCGCCAAATTTTCGAAGTTGCCGCTGCGGCGCGTACGCTTCAACCGAGAGAGAGATTAAAATCGAGGCTCAAAAGACGTTCACGCGAGAATAAAAGGGCGCGTCTGCGTTATTTCCCTTGATAATTATTCGCGTAGGGAGAGGCCCGTGGGCGGGAGGATAGAAAGGCACGCAAACAATTAACAGGGAAAAATTAATCATCGCATGACCCGGTCCCTGGTCACTGAGTATTAATGGTCCTAATTAGTCTAATCGACCCGGTCCCGGATCGATACGCGAATTTTGCTATTTAACGGCGATAAACACGAGCCGTACTCGTTAAACGGGCTGGTTAACGGGCCACTGTCATTTATGTATGAACACAAGCCGCAGAAGCGCGTCGTATCGTTCGTCGTAAATATTATTACGGGGAAACTACGCATCGAGTGTATATCGCCGGTCGTAATACCTCGTAAAAATGTTTATCCATTTCTTCTGTCCGACGCGCGTTTCCATTTCAGGGTAGAAATTCCCGGGGAAAGTTGAACAATTAAATCGATAGAAACCCGAGATAATTGACTGTCCGCTCGGCGGAGCTGAAGTCGATCTATGGTCTCGTTTCAAATCGAACAAAATAATTGATGTCTGGCTTTCTCACGGGAGGATTGCGTAATAGAATTGAAAAATATGTACATCGGTTTAATGCGAGGGACTGATAAGACTTTTCTCGTTCCTCGAACTTGTCAATGAGCGCGACAAACGCGAGAGGAACGATTGTTCGCAATCTGACTTCGTTTGCGTAAGGAGACCGTGCAATGTTTGCCATGGGTAGAACGAGGTGGTTTTTATCTATAGGAAGGAGAAGGTGACTCACGCGACCGTAATTCCCTTTATCATTATCAGAGCTCCAGGGCCACTTGCTCCAATTTTAACCGAACGAGGAAAACACGTTTGAAAAATATTTGCTTTTGATAACAAAAAAAATTACCCGTGTCACGTACGAGCTCTGTCCTAGTAACGAGGTATTAAGAGGCTAAGTCCACGCGCTAATAACCGGTCGGGTAACAGCCGACGGGAGAAAAACTATCCGGGGGATTTGCTCCGTTTCACAATCGTTGAAACACTCTCGGTTTTATAAGTACAACCGATAAAAATCATACGGTCCGTCTCTCTGTTCATTGGTTCGGTTAAAACGAACGTCGGATTTACAAAGAATACTCGGGAGCATGAGCACGCGTAAAAAGTTTCGTGATATAAAAATGAGATCTTCAGGGCTACGAGATCGAGATCGCATCGAGAGCTTTCACAACGGGACGTGATAGAAATGAGCGAACGTCGAGCCTCGAGCCTAGCGAGGAAACGAGTTCGCTGTTTGTACGTTTACCATGTTAATTCCGATTCTTAGTAGGGTATCTGACGCAGATATACCTGCGCCCACGTGAAACGAGACGCGACGTATGCGCTGTGTATTTACTCACGGGAACGTTCTGCTTAATCTCGTTACACAAACGGTCGACCGGACGCGTTCGAGCCTTGGGGTTGCCGCGCAATGAATTTTCAATTAGCCAACCGAATTTTGCAAAAGGGACCCGTTCTGTCGACAGTGTTGCCTTCTTCGGATAGAATCTCTGTCGTTTCAACGAAGGATGACGACTTTTGATCTCCGCCCGAAATATTCGCTAGGTTTAGCGCCATTACATAATTTTAATCTGAGATAGGTCCCTTTTGTAATAACGAGATAAAACGTTCTCCAAGCAAATTCTAAGATAGGTAGCCGTCGATATTTAATCACAAGCCATTGAGTAGAAATTCGTACGTTTACTATATTACATACAAAAACTGTTAGTAGGTCGTAGTTGATGTAATTCATGCTCTCGTTTACTTGAATTTCTCCTATCAAGGCCTAATGTTGTGTATGCACAACTGGGACTAGGACGTATTTAAATTCCGTGAAAAGAGGCTCGTACTAAGCGGTACACATTGAACCCATTGTAGAGTGTACGCTGTTGCCCATCCCTGCGCACAAACACGGATGACGGATTAAGAATCGACTTATCGCAAAGGCGGAAACCCTGAATTGCGTCATTGAATCCCTGATAGGATCGGGCTCGGAGAGATGCCCAATGGCACTTTCGTTATCCTTTCTGTGCGTCGTGACACAATGGTACCAACAAAAGTTCTATGGTATCGCAGGAAGCAGATCACGCTACTATAATCTATCGTTATTATCGTATCAAGACTAGCCACCTCGTCATTGGCAGGGCTGCAGAGGCGTTCGATGCGCACGGGTTTTACAATTGCCAGCCGGTGAAACTACGACCCCAAAGACTTAGCTTTCCACGCGAGTGACGCTCGGGACTATTAACACCGCGGAGCTAATGGTTACGGACGACAAGTTTTCAATGCGACGATCGATGCAACGAGTTTCAGATTTTTTAATAGAGGCAAGAATATTTTCCAACAATATTTAAGGAGGCACGTGTTACAGTCTATGTTTGGGTTATCGTAATTTCCCTGTCATTAGGGACCTCTTATCTTGTTGACCTTTGGGGAAAATTCTACCGGCGAGGCTTTTAAAGTTTGTCACTGCACCGCGTCGACGGCTCGTCGCGTTCTCTAAACAAATTGCAACGTCACGGTTAAGGCCAGTCGATATTTAAAGCAGCTTTTTAGGTCACCGGTAGAATTTTCCGCGTCCGACGGATTCGATTCTACCGACATTCCGGGTGCGGTCATGAGCCGGAGATTCCGGGTCCCGATTTCAAGGTTCTTGAATCCTATCGGCGTTCAACGTGGAAATTGGAATTTCCGATAGCCCCATCGCGAATAGAGCCCATATCTATGCGTCTACCTACGTAACACCCTTGATCACAAATCTAAAACCTTGCAGCGAGACGCATTATAAAAGACACGTGACTTTCTTCCCTAATTAGGATCAAAATAAAAAGTTCTCGGTTTTTACATAACATGATCTGAGACTTTTTACGAGTAATTGTTTTTGAGATGGAATTTATAACCGTGCAGACAGGCGACTCGATTGCAGG
>SHCU01000309.1:56808-68168 GCA_004307685.1 Ceratina australensis
TTTTACATAACATGATCTGAGACTTTTTACGAATAATTGTTTTTGAGATGGAATTTATAACCGTGCAGACAGGCGACTCGATTGCAGGCCCGGCTACGAGTCAGGGAGCTCGATATCGAAGTAGAATCCCCGGTAAATTCCGGCGGAAATCCTCGCGCCACTGCGAAAGTGCAGTCTAAGCTCGACGGGAGAAAAAGTAGCGGAGTACCGTGTCAGGTATTCGGCTGTATCGCGTAAAAGCGGCTTTCACTCAGGAGGAAGAGGAACAAGTCGGACTTCGGCGCTAAAGCTTTTCCCTGGTTTGCAGAGGAAAAAGAATGAGTAATCAAGACCTTTGAAAATGGAAGTAATAATCCCTGAAAATTCAAGAAGTAATAATTTTTTTTCTTAAAATTCTGCATAGTGTCGTATTGATGTGAGATTAAAATTCCAATGCCTCGTCATTATTTTTAATATAAGGACTCATCTGATCTGTATTCTGATTTTATATTGTTGACTGGTATACCATAGTTACAAATATTGTACACACAGGGGATGTTTCAAACTTCTAATTCCTATTATCAATTTATGATTCGTAGCTGTGGTCGGCAAATAGTAATAATTACCGGGTAATATGAACTGTGTACAGTGGATCAATCGCGTGAGTCATCGTACCTGCGCGTATTTGCACCGTGATTCGTCGAGGAATGCATGATATGAATTTAGCGTAACGTCATCGCCTATTTGCAAGGAGTTGCTTTCGAAAACATGATATACCGTGGAAACATGGCGAAGTCTGCATACGGGCTTTACGTAACCGACGCGATTTAATCAAATATCCGGTTTAAGGTCTCGGCAAACATTACCGAGGCCCTTGGGCTTATCAAATCTGATTCGATTTCCCATTACCCAAAATCCTCGGTTATCAAATGTCAGAAATGTATCGCGTAAATGGTTGGCCATGAATAAACGATTACTAAAGATCAATCGTTAGTGCTTGCCAGAGACAGATCTGATTTAAAATTGAATCACTCGGAAGACATATTGATCCAACACTTAAAGCGAATTTTTAATAAACTATAGTACTTATAATTAGAGAGGGATTTATAAAATTGTATTCGCTGAGAATTTTAACACCACGTTACTCGTTTTGAAACAACTGCACTAGACTTACAGTTTACACTATCTACAAACCCTACAATTAAGTACTCGACATATAATAACTTCTTTGATAAGCTCAGTAAGTTTAAGGAAACGAAAATTGGCTAGACCCACTGTTCTCGAAATCCTATTCGGCTGCTCGTTACCCAAAACGGGCTAACTTGTTGTGTAAACAGTTGCGCAAGAATAATTAGGAAGTCATCGGTGCCTCTCGGAGACAGGCGATCGATTGTTCAGCCAATTAGAGCGGTGCGTGTGTAACTATGGCTCGTTCGAGGTCAGTCTTCGCCCGAAGAACTCGGTTCGGTTCAAAGAACGGCCGGGCACCGTGTTCTTAGAAAAAAAGAAAACGAAACGGCTGACCGGTGCCGCGCGCATTCTTCTTCGGCGTGTCCGGTCGACGACCGATTCGCCCGGCCACAACGGGCCACTGTGCGGAATCGATGACTCGGAAACCAGAAGCCGGCCGCCGGAAGTGACGAGAAAGAGAGCGAGATACGACGGGCCTCGGTGCGCCGGCGATCCCGTGAAAACGGGCTCACGGATGCAGAAGCCGAGATAGGAGGATTTAAACCGGCCTTCTATATACTTCTCTCGCTGCATTCGCGTAATCGCGCGACCGTGCCATCTCGGCCCCGCTATTATTTATAACTCGAATAAAAGACCGATCGATAGGACACTCGTTTTTTTTTTTTATACACCGGCTATTTCTTAACACCATTGTCGTGCCCGGGGATTTTCACGCGCTGAAAGCGGCGGCATATCTATAGCCGGGTTTAATCCTTGAGTACAAAGCCGCGGACAGGATTTTTCTAAATTAAAAAAGAGCGTTTAACTTTTCCGATAACCGGCTGGAGGCCATTTTTACTCGAGCCGGCTGCGTGCGTTAAAAAACATGGGGTAGGGCGACCGGTTCTCCCTCGGGGCTCGTCAGCCCCCGTTGTTGAACCGGAAACGGGTTCGGTCGAAACCGTTGCGCAAGGAGATTCGTATCGGGTGAGATACTCGAATTTTACGGCACCGAATAGTTCCGAGAAACGGATTAAAATTGTGTGCATTTCTTTTGCCTTATTTATCGGCATCGCGAACTTCGATTGTACGATGGAGAAGAGCGTAACGATGGTAACGAATGAATGTGATTATCGATCCCTGGTGGCACAATGACCGAACTGGGGCGAAATTCTCCGGATCCTTCTACCCCCTCGGTAGCGAGGATGCGGTCAATTATGGAGCCAGGCGAATATGTCGGAACCAAAGAGTAACGTCGAGTTCTCTGAATCAAAATTGAAAATGCCTAAAATGTATTCCCACTCCTTCCTACCTTTTTCTACTCTTTTCACATCTTTCTAAAATCTTCTCATTGCGAAGAATAAATACCAATAAATTCGAGTAGTTAATAATCGAACTAACGCCAATGTACTTTTTTAAATGTTTCAGAAGTCGTCATGTCCAACACGGATCCAGCCACCTTCTTCGACGTTAAGGGTAATCTCACGAAGATCGTCTGGGCCCATGCCGTCAATAGCAAGAAGCTACTCACCGAGGCGCTTAACCAAAGTAATTCGAATAGAAACTAATTAAGGGAATTAAAATAATAACTAGACGTAAGAGTAAAAGGTGGAGGGGGAGAAAGAAGAGAAGGTTATTCGAAAAGATATTTAGCGCGGGAGAATGGGTGAGAAGAACGAGGAGGTTGAAAGTGGAGGAGGGTATGATAATTTTGATGGGTAATAAATATTCTGTTCTAAATAGACGTAGGGTAGAACAAGCGTTAAATCCGCGATTCGTTTGATGAGAATTTTCTAAAGGAACGGTCGTGGCATTGAAACGGAGTTTGCATTCTGGTAGGTCGCCTTTAATACGGCGACGAGTGGCATCCCTCGGCGGTGGCGATACTCGAACCGCGTCTCGTTACCAGGCAACACTAGAATTTAAATCGTGTCAAAGGTCCGCGGTCGAGTTTCGAATGTATTCAGCTAGCGTCGCGCCTATAATTATCGATTAAGCACTCCTTAGAGAAGCTGTCGCGCGAATGACTGGCCCCCCGACCCTACGAATAATCGATTCTGAAGGAATGCCGGGCTGAGGCCCCGATGAAATATCCATTTTCAGCTCGGCCGCGACCGATCATAATTATCTGCCGAGTTTTTAAAACGCCGAGCACCGTCCAATGAACAGACCGTAAAATTTTATGCAAAATCAACTGTTTATGGTATTAATTAAAAAAATCTGCTTTCACAGAAATTCATTTTGTAGTTTACGTATTGGAATATGATTTCCGCATTCGGCACGTGCGATATTTATATCTCTGTATATTCATTTCCTCGTAAGTGCATTAAATTCCGTCGCAATAAAGTCTGTCGATGAATTGTTTAATTAGCAGCAGTAAAAATCAATAATTAATTGAAGCGTATAATCGAATGATGTGTCGAAACTCGGCAGGTTAGATTAAACATTTTTATCACGCGAGATTCGCCGAAACTGTATTTGGCGCGCGGTTCGCCGGATGCGTTAATTAATATTCAGAAAGACGATAACCGGCGCTGGGATCACGTAGCCGAAAGATTTTCGAGAAACGAACCCGCCGGCAGGAGCCACCCCCGATGAATTCCAATGAGTGGCGAACAATGAAACCGTCGTAGCGGAAGGTCAGTCTCCGGATACGCGCGGCCTTGATCCCTAAAGTTCCGTGATTGATCGCGTCCTTCGTGACGGAAGCAGAATGCGCAACCTCAGACGTCGCTAAAGATCTACTGTCCGGGGTTAAGACTATGAAATACGTCTGAATTCATTGACCCAGACTTTCGATGATGTGATCAAGTAGAAGATAAATGTTACTCGCTAACTGGAATAAAATAGCCAGTGAGCAAATTATTTTTAATTTACGTTCATACAACATTAATTTATTTCATTACTGATTATTATTAATATTATTAATATTAATTAATTAATTGATAGTATTCCTCATAATTGTGAATATCCCATTAATTCTGTAAATTATGTGCTTTTATCTGAACTTATGATAATGGGAGGCGTATGTATACGAAGTTTTATTGTAAGTTCAGACGTCAGATGTTTCTTGTCAAATTGCAGCGAGCATTGAACGTGTTAATCAATCAAGCCGAGCGACGCTCGAGGGAAAAGCGTGGAAACTCGCAGCATCCGCGATTGTCGCTCGGCTCGGGGAAATATGTGTCAAGGTGGCTGCGTGCGCCTCCTTCTAGAATCTACCGGAAGCCGAGCGTGTGTTCGAATTTGTTCTCGGATACGAGCGCGGTGGAACGCGTGCCACCCGGGGAGGTTCAAGGATTTTCGTTTCTCAGATGAATTCGAAACGGTTTCATTCGAGACCGAGAAAGTCGGAATCCGATGTGGCTCCAGCCTCTTTAGTCGTGATCGATATTCCTGCACGTGTCTGCGACTACAGAAACCAGCCGATTTTCCGTCCCTCTTCCGCGGCCCAATTATTCCGCCCACGCTTCTCTCTCTCTCTCTCTCTCTCTCTCTCTCTCTCTCTCTCTCTCTCTCTCTCTCTCTCGAGCACCGTTCCTCCTCGTTTCCTTAACTAGGAAAATGTCTAAGCTCTCGGATTTTCATTTTCAAGCGGACGTCAATATGCTGGAGGCCGACGTGGTGCTGGGCAAGTTGAAGAGCAACGCCACGGAGAGCTTGCCGATAATGGCGCATCCGCCGGACAATACGAGCGATCTGTCGCTGCAGGAGTTCCTGAAGATGGTCAGCGAGAAGTCTACGAACAAGGGCGTCAAGCTCGACTTCAAGAGCATCGAAGCCTTAAACGCGAGCAAGGAAATCTTGAACGCGACTCACAATGACGTACGTGTGTGCATACGATTATTTATAGAGCGAGACTCGTGTGCATCTTCAGCCTTTCGCGCTACGTTTCACCTAAGCTAATCGGGATATTCTAGGACCCGTGGTTATTTTCGCTACCGATGGCCACGCGATCGCCTGTCCATCAATACTCCCCCCGCTCGTTTTAACCAGTTTCTCCGTTTTCAGCTCAAGTTCCCCTTATTCATCAACGCGGACATCCTCAACGGGCCGGTGAACGCTAACGCCACCAAACCGGTCGACCCGCATGAATTCTTTAATCAAACGAAATCGCTCACGAAGTGTACATTGTCCGTCGGTTGGACCACCAGGTAAATTTTGTTCGATTAACGATTAATTAACCGTTTGAGTCCCAGTAGATATTAAAAAAAGACCATTAAAAATCCCAAACAGTGCTTTTTCTAAATGAGTATGAAAAGACCCAAGCGCTTGTTTCATTTTACATCGAAGCGTAACACAACGTCAGTTGTCCACAATGTTCGAAATGCGCTGGGTTTTCTCGATATAAAATCTCAACAGCGCGGTCGCGCTGCTTGGGACTCAAACGGTTAAGTATGTGTCAACGTACCCGGAGAGCTCGCTGTTGATCTTCATAAAAACGCAACTGTTCTGACCGATCTCCCTGGTTTTAGATACGGCAGCAAGGACAACGTCACCGAAGGTGGGTATACGAAGGAACAGATTGACCAGATGGTGAATCTGTTGAAAGAGAAGCAAGTGACGCAGCCGATAACTTATCCGGTAAGAGCCGGGCCGGCGGCGAACAGCGTCGAGATGATCAAGAAGCTGATGGAGAGGAGCTCCGAGCTGAAGTCAAAAGACGTGACCTTGACCGTGTGGTCCAGCGAGGGCGACCAGGTCAATACCACCGAGCTGTCGGCGATGATCAAAGAGATCAGCCTCGCGAAGGTGTACGTCGACGTGCCGAAAGATCTGCTGCAGAACTTGACGCTCTCCAGCTCGGCGAGCGTGAACGCGGCCTCGTTCATGCTGGCGACGTCCCTTTTGATCCTCCTGTCTGGTTACTTGTGAACAGTTTAAAAATCAGGTCGCTTCTTCGTTGCGTTACGCGTGTGCGTCGAGGGATCTCCGGTGTGGAAGGGTAGCGCGGCTCCCCTTCCGTCGTCGCGAGACTCCCCTCGATCGAACGGAAGAGCGAGACCCGACGAGATTCAAACACGCGCGAGAAGTGAACGTCGGCGTTCTTGAAAAAAAAACTAATCAAAAAAAGAAAAAAAAAGAATTTCCTTGATAACCGCGATCGAACTGATTTCTCGATTGATTCGTTCTCCGCTAGATCTCGGTCGCGAACATGTACTTTTTAGCGTATAAGCTTATTCGCAAACTAAGTTTTTTCTAAATACTTTAAGGGAGCTTTCTTTAGGACGTACAATTCGACCCTTGCTTATCACGATTCGATGTTTCTTATTCATTTGTTATCCGATCACCGAAAGACGGCCGGTTTCGTTTCTTCCGATGTCAACGTCCACGCAGAGTTTTGTAGATTTCTATGATCCTACGAGGACGCTCGGTCTCCCCGTGGTAAAAGTCGTCAAAGTATAGAGTAAGATATAACATACCGACTTTAATAGAATTAAACAAACGCAGCGCCAATTGCTCGTAAATACCCCGATTACATGGTCATTTAGCAACAAATTCGACGAACATCGGGCACCGTTTATGTCGAGCACCTATGCAATTAAAAACAAAAAAGCGAAAAGAGATTCCATTACGGATGATCGTTCCCGCACCCACACCCACCACACGTCTCCTCAAGATACTTTTTTTTTACATGTTGCCGCGAGACTCGCTCCTCCTCTAGTGTGTTATATCGTACTACTCTTTTAGTGTTCACCGACGTATCTCCTGTACCTGCCTTTAACATATCTCAGACCTAGGTGCAGAGTCGAGGAAGCAGAGAAACAAACGGTATTAGACTCTACATAAGCTGTAACCCGTATTATCTGTAAGTCGAAGGATTGTGAATGCGTAATATCGGTGCCGGCGCACCGCGTTTGATAACGAAAAATAAAATCATCCGTAAAATTTATCGAAACCTCTGTCTCATTATTTCGACGACGTATATAAAATAATTCTTTTACACGGTCGATAGTCATGCGTGTATACGTAGATACTGTAGGCAGTATTGATTGTAGGATTTACAGCGGCGATTAAAAGAATTAATTCGTGTGTCAAAAATGAAGTACGGTTTCTACGTGACCCGAGCCGAGGCAATTTTTCAGGCATCAACCCTTTGTCACGGGTGGTCCAATTCTAATCTCGTGGATTAATGGTAGCTCGTGGGGGCGTCGCGAATCGAGTGGGAATTGAAAGTTCACGTAACGAAATCGTCGGTAAAACTGATTGCGAGCGGGGAGAAAAACGTTCAATGAGTTTGAAGAGAAATCTCGCTGGAGAGAATTAGCCGGTACGCGAATTGAAAGCTAGCCAAACAGTGCTCCGTTACCGACGGAACGTTCCCCTCGGATCGTTATTTGCGCAACCATTTGACACGAACGATGCGAGTCACAAAGTCAAACCCCTCGTTTGATCTTTTCTGTTTATTCTTTAATTATTACTAATTCGCTGCTCCGGTCATTTGATGCAGTAAGAAACCCATAAACATTGTCTTGCCACTGTTGTAAATAGTCCAGGAATACTCTCGTGATTATAAAAAAATTGATAAAACTAGTTCACTGGATTTCCAGTTCATGCTTCAATTATCTCTTCTTGTGATTTGAAGACGAATAGCGAAGTTCAGCATCGAGGAAATCTGAATTGATTTTATGCAGAAACGAGTAGTACTTCCCTCGCATGCCAATAATGACAGAAAGGAATTTCATTGTCTCTCGGAATTAAATTCCACTTGAGAGGATTCCCGCGGTGTCAAGGTAACGAGGCGAAAGAAAGGGAAAAAGAGTCGTGGGTGCCATTGGCGCAGGGTGGCATTGGAAGTTCAGGGGTCACACAACGCGAGTGGCCTTCAGAGACAGAGGTAGGTATTCCGGTTATCAGGCTCCTCTTTGTACCCGAGCGTCGCAGGTGCGAAACGAGATTCATCGCGCTCGAGCTTGTAGGGATCTGATTCACCGCACGCGAGTTTCTACCTCGCGACTTTTTCGAACCCGCGTGAAATTGCGTTACGCGATTTGTCACGATTTAAGTTGACAGAAACAGTGCGGTCTGATTCATGTGCGACCCACTAGCTTAATCTAGGGAGATAACCTCGTGAACCTGGGCAAATGTGTTCTGATTTCCTCGTACGTACACGATCTATGTCACACTCTATTCCCGATCAATCGATTTCTATAAATGAGGCGTTTAGTTCGAAAATAAGTCCATTTATACTGTTATTGTTAAATTAAAATATTTAAGAGTTTGCGTTTAAAGTAATTCTTATTAAAATAATATAAAAATGCAAACATTAAAATAACTAGCTCAATTTTTTACGTAGCTCCTTGGGCATCATTCATCACATCGCGGAATGCGCGAGCCTGGACCATTCAGGATCGAATTCTCGGCGCATAATCAATCGAATCGAAGACGTATCACGTCCACCCGAGAGGAGCGCTGTCAAGGATCGTGCGTGCATGTTTGCGGCGGCACACAGGTTGGGTCGAAGGGGATACAGAAAAGTCGTCGGGCTGAGGGTGGCGGAGAGGGCGGGAGAGGGAGAGACGAATATCGCTCGCACGCATGCGCGCTGCGTTCCGCGATCTCTCAGCCGGCAAGCCGGAGAGGCTGGCCTCAGTCGCCCGCGACATTCGGTCCGCGATACGATTCGGTGGAATCGCGTTCTGGACTCGAGCAATCTTGTGTGCCGGTAACGCGCGTGATACGAAAAAGTGGCAGCAACGAAACCTCGAACTCTGTTATCTCCTGTTCGCACGCCGCGGATAATCAAATTCCGTTCGCGGATTTCAATTAGAAAAATATATGGTCATAAGGAATTTTTCTCTAAACGTATGACAGAGGACGTGAGGACGATGGACGCGAGAGCGGGGGGAAGACGGTGCCCGGAGCAAGAAGGCGCGATACGTGAGTGGAATCGTTGCCCGCAAGAATAGGATTAACTCCCGTTGCGAGGACATTTTTCTGGGATAGAGTGAACTGGAACGTAGCCAGAAGAAACGGACTGCGTTTCGATTATTTCGTCGTTGGACGCACGTGGGTCGACGCGGTGTACCCGTTACGTTATTCCGCCTGATAACTACCGCTCTCAGCTACCCGACCTGATCCATTGATGTCCCGGGCCGTGGTACGGGTCGATCGCGATGCATCGGTGAAACGCTCGCGGCGCGATTAGGAAGCCGACGTGATAATGTAACCGCTGACCTGTGGACCGAGCGACTCCGAAATGACGCGCGACAGGAGGCTGCTTGTGGCGTTGATCCTTCTGATGGCCTACGGGCTGTTCGCGGCCGAGGCCAGGTACCATTCTCACGAGAGCGACGCCGCGACCGACGCTAGACACAGGCACAGGCACCGACACGAGTCGACCGGCCGTAGGAACCGTCACGAGTTGACCGACAGACGATCGGAGGAAGTCGAGTACGAGGACGAAGATGATTACGACGATCGCCCTTATTACATGAGTTTCTATCCACGGATGTGGATGATGGTTGACCCGCGTTACCCACCCAGGCATCACCGTGGCCATCTCGGACGGTACGAGCCTCGCAGAGGTTCCCCGCGGTACGATCAAGGCTACAGGCTTAGGGTATCCGACAAGACCCACCGCAGACCTGGCCATTCGAGAAATCGCGACCCGGACTACGATGAGGAGGAGGAGGAGGAGGAGGAGGATTACGAGAAAACCCAGAGGAGCGGCGGGAGGAAACACAAGCCGGGCGCGCACAAACACGACCGGCGTCTGGACGGAAGAAAAAGGCACGATTCGCAAGGAATATCGAATCTCACTGATTCTAGATTCCATTCGAGGAACGAGACGCGAAGGGAGGAGTTCGAGGATTACGAATACGACCTCGACGAAGAAGACGATGGATTTTGGAACGAGGATCAAGACGACGAGGAGTTCGACAACGATTTTGATAAGAAGGAACCTCCTCTAAAGACGTACGATGACATTATCAGAAGATTGACGGCCAACGAGCCGGCGACGGCTGCTAAGGCTGGCCAGGGTAAGAGGAACTACAGGAACATCGAGGCGGACAGACATCTGAAACGCGACGCCCTCGGGAATTTCAAATACGAGCCGAGGAATCTGACAAGGCCGTTGGTTCACGACGGTAGGATCGAGCATCGTGCCGCGGGTAAGCTCGTCGAAAATTTAGCTGGCAAGCCGTCGAGTTCGCTGGTCGAGCGTAAATCGGCGCGAAACGTTAGCCAGCCGACGGGCAGCGTCGAGAAGAAAGCGGACGCGAGGATCGACGACGGCCAGCTGAAGACGAAGAGTCTCGAGCAGGATTACGACGAGTACCTGAACGCGCCGGACAACGAGAAGGAGGAGGATCTCATCAAGGCTGGAGTCGAAGAGGAAACGGGAAACATGCAGGCGGACGTCAATAATACGGTTAGTTTTACCATTCTTATACCCTCTGGCAACGCCGCGAAGATAAGCTCGTTTTCCAGTAATGCTTTGAATTTGCACAAATTCTTTACGAGATGTCTCTCAGGATTTATCATTCTAATTTGTCATTTCGATCGTGAAGCAATGACAGCGACGGTCCTTGGGTAGCTACATTGACACATATTAAACAATGATTATTAGCTAAAGATAAATGGGAGGCAGACAAGGAATTCTTGTTCTCAAATGACGGAACAGATTTGCATTCACGCCGCTCGTTACACGCCGATGCTATTGAAGTATCGTCAAGTGCTTAATGCAGTTAATCACGCATAGCGGTCGATTTATTTTATAACGAACCATTCCGTAGAAATTCGCGATGCTCCGTATTCGAGCGTATCCACGGTCTCTTTCATACCGAACGGTTCTCGTTCGACGCCATCGACGGAACTGGAAGTCATAAACCCTGGTTGGGTTCTTCGGTATCGACCTTGTCGGCGAAGATTAAGATCGTCGTGGCTCGATTTTGCCGGGCACGATCGCGCACGAGGGAATCCTTATCGATGCGCTCCCTTCTGGATCGTGTTCTCCGTTCACGCCACCACCGGCTCTAAGTATCACGCGCCGTTTTACTTTTTCCTCCTTTTCCGATGGGATGCATCCAGTAAAAGAGAGGGAGATAGATACTAGATTGATCGTAACGTCTTTTAAGAAATTAATACTAATTTCCTAATTGACTGATGTTACTGGAAAACTGAACCCGTTAATATCTCACGAACTCTGGGACTGTCTACATGTAAACTCTGTAAGAGGCAACGAGATCTCTGAACGTTAAAAAAAA
>SHCU01000309.1:70763-83145 GCA_004307685.1 Ceratina australensis
TATTAAAAATATCCCTTTGTCAAAGTTCACTGCTACAAATATTAGACACATCATTCAATCATATAGCCTACATTTTTGTCAGAGAACATACAACTCATACAACCTTAATATAATTTTTAATACCTGATCTAATTTCAATATTTTATAATTCTTTTTATTTGAAGACTCATATAACCTCAAGTACCTTCTTTAATCGAAACACCCCAACATAAAGTTTCCGAAAAAGATCAGTTATGAGCCCTGCTAGACTCTTCTTCATTACTGGAAATCGATACGAAGGATCGACGACGGTGTCGAGTCTCAGTCATCGACCCGCGGTGTTAATAAACGTGGATACGTTCCCCGGGCCGCTGGTCGACACCTGGCCGACCGAAGTGAAAGAAAAAAAAACGCTAAGAGGATGTGTCTACGTACTAATAAATCGTCTCTCGTATTTTTCTCCAACTCCAGGCAACGTGTCACCGATAACAGCCGTGTAGACGCACGATAATTAATTCCCCGTTCAAGCTGCGATCCTTCGGAACAGTTATCTCGTCGAGAGTGATAGTTCCGCGGCTACGCGAACTGGGTCAAATCGTCTATACAATACCGAGTTTTTTCCCCGTAATATCCTTCATGAATAATCGTGACAACGACATAGAAGATGCTATAACGCGGTAGTCTGGATACGTGGTTTCGGACTTGTACATACGACGGGTGTTACGAAAGTTGAATCATCATCAAGTAGCGAGAAAATAGATTGAACGCGGTTCCACGAACCGTGGGGAGGCAGTTAAGGAGGTAGAAATTCGCGTTCCCGAGGCGTTGATCGATGAGAACGAATTTCGGAGATGAGCTACCGGCGCGGTTCGTCGACCAAAGGGTCTCAGCCCGTGGTAACCGAAGGATCTCCGAATCCGCCGGCAGATGCATTAATCGGAGTCACACAGCTGTTACCCATCGTGAAATAACGCCTCCGCTGTGATTCTAAACGAGCCGGCCACGTGTTGCTACAAATCGTAAAACATTTTTGTTTTCTTACCCTGAATCACTCGAAATAAAGAGAAACATGTTATGAAAAGATCATTCGATTTGCGACGAGTTAATAGAACAACAAAAAATCGAAGGAATCTCGGGATTCTCCGGTAGCTCCAATTAAAAGGATCTGATTAAAAAAAAAGAAGAAACGAGGAAAGTACGTACATACGTTGTAGCGGGAGAAACACCTTAATCTACGGTAGTCGTTCCCTTACTTGGGAGAGAAAAAGGAAATCACGAGCCCGGCTGTCGTCGGATCGCGGTTCGCCCTTTTTGTACCAATTTACAAAGGTAAACCCGCCACGTTCCATCGCCGATTTACCTCTGCCTCGTGTAGCGGAATTACCGGCAGTCCGGTAATTGAGCAATTCCACGTGCAGTCCGGCTGTACTACTCGCGGTTTCTGCCCCGCGAATCTCTACGCCGATCGCGCGTTATTAAATCGACTTACGGATAAATCGAGCGATTAAGCGACTCTCGCCTGTTACACGATTCGTCGGTTCCCAGCGGCTGGATTAAAAACCCTCTGGATCTCGTAAAAGAAAAAGATGAGCTGGCAAGAATCCCTGAAGACAAAGAGGTTGGCTACGGGTCAGATAAATGAATAATCATTTCCTCCATTAATCATCGAACGCACCGACGTTTGCCCGCATTTTTCTTGCCGATGCATTTTCAGACGATGCTCACGTCAGCAGTTATTCATCTCGCAGCATGACCTACCTTCCGACGACGAGAGGACATAATCGACTAATGAGATCATCGGAGACGAGTTTTCCCGAACGTCTAACGGTAGTACGAGCCGGAGTTATCGCCGGTTCGATAGACGGACGTGCAGTTTTATAGTTAACCGTGAAGCAAACGTGAACACCCCCGCGGGAGATCTATCACGTATTCCGAAAACGGTAACGCGGACGAAGGCGTGGAAAACGAGAAACGACAATTCACCTGTCATGCTCTGACAAATCCGTTCTATTCCTCGGAATTGGAGTGCAACGCGTCAAACGATTTAGGATTGTATATTGTTATATTGTACAGATTCAAAGTGTCCTGTATTCTGGGTCAGAACGGATGCAACGAAGCTCCATTTCATTTTCGTACTGTCTTGTTACTGTATATCATCTAGTTAAAGTGAAATGCACCTTGCTCTTAGAAGACAGAAAGAGAGAGACTGGGAAATATTATAGTCATAGATATTGGAGTCAGATCGTTATACTGGAAGAGACACAATTGTAGGAGTAAACGATTACTACTACTAGTACGTATATTAATAATAAATAAGCTAAGAGCGAAAGGGATGATGAACGGCAGATAGGATTCGTGGAACCACAAAATGAAGATTGCGTTCCACGTAAAAAGTCTTTTTGTTCGTCCGGCGTATCGCGACAGACACATTCGTCGGAACGGAATCTCGGTGGCGACGCATTAAGAAATGACTTTGCCACCTGACCACGCGGGGAACATCCATAAATCGACCGTAAAAGCTTACTGCGGAAGCTCGTTTGGGCGTACATAAAGTCCTCGACTCGCTATCGCTCCGCTCCCGGTACAAGGCAAATAACCCTCCTCTGTCGGAGCCTGACGACCACATTTTTAATTGCGAGCCGTCAGATTAAGCTAGGGAAAAGTAGACGACACTGGGACAGAAATAAGACGATTCTCTTGGCAAATCTCCCTATCGCTGGTAAGAGTTTTAAATGGTAATGAAGTCATCGCGAACGCGATAAGCGAGGGCAAGCATCAAAAAGTGTAACGGACGTCGATGGTGGAACATTTCGCTAATCTACCGAGACGATGATTCACCCGGTAATTAAACCAGAAAAACCGGTGCTTTTCATCTATTTAATGAATCGACAAAAATAGGCCGAATTCCGACGAATTGTAGGCCAGCCTTAACGCGAGCTTAAGTGACGGGAGCCCATAAAAATCTACCCGAAAGAGGACGAAACCGAGAGGATTTTACTCGGCTTTCAGGCCAACGCATCCATCGATTATGCAATTCTGTTTACGCGAAACGTTGGGCTTGCATCCAGCACGCGTTTCGAGATGATCGATCTCGCGACACGCATTCGTGTCATCGGTTTTCAAGCCCGAGATCAAAGACGGCCTGGTATTACGGCGACGAGCGTTGCCTCTGACAGCAACCGAATTAGAAATTATCGAACGGTATCGTTCAGCGTCCCGTAAAACGGATTTATCACCGGATCGAGTGTTCGCGTGAAATTGCGGATACGCCCGTTAAATCGGTGAGTCATTCGAAATTTCGCCGGCGAGATCGGTCTCGTTTACGGAACAGACCCGACACGCATAGGATAATTAATTCTCGGAAGCTCGTCTGCAAACGAGAATTGTCCCCGCAGATGCATCTGGACTCGTACGCTTCCACACGGGTACTTGTGCCGCGCATTGGACACTGTCCAAGATCAAATGCATGTAATCCGCGGGTTATTCAACATCCCATCCGTAACACCGTGTTCACCGTTGGCCAGCGACGACAACGGCTGCTGACTAACTCTACAGATTCGTCACGACGAGAGGCTCACCTCTGCCACCGCAGATCTTGTCACTCACAATTTGTATAAACCCCAGGTCGCGTTTAATGTATTTGTGGAATAACTGACCGTGCAGAATAAAGGAGCAAAAATTTTTAAGAGCTTAAAGACCTTAAAATCTGCAGATCTATTGATGCCACGAACGTCTTATTTTTGCTAGGACGATTATAGATCGTAGAGATCATGTTCTTCGATTCGATATTAAAAAACATACTCCATTTTAAAAGATGAACGAATACTTCTGAGAGTCACTTTACATGTTATTACCAATTATTTTTCCAATACTCTGAATGCAAAAATAATTGATTACTTATATGCAAAGTGCATATAAAATAAAAGTCAACAGCCAGTTTCTGATGATTGAAGAGGTTCAATTTTTTCTATTGATCCCATAAACGTCTTATTTTCGCTAGGAAGACCGTAGATCATAGAAGTGTTGGAACGATTCCAGGTCAAACTGGTTTTCTATCGAATTATTATCTTGTAGACGCATCTTCCGCAATGAACCGGTCGTTGATTCCATTTCGGGGCGCAGGGGATATATCGAATTGGAATCGTACGCGACCGGGTCATAGCTGCTAAGCTCCACAGATTCGGGGGCCGTTCTCGTGTTTTGGATCGTTTCCAACCTCGAGTATTCTCGTTCGGCAGATAAAATCCAAAAATATTTGATTCCGCGCCGGCCAAATCGCGCATTGTATCTGCATCCTAAATCTAGCGATACAAGATAGGCGCGTTATCAATTAGACTGGAACGAGGATCTTCAACGAATTTAATTATAGCCCACCTTGGGATGCATTCGTACTTCAAATAATGCTACGATTTATCCAGCTTAGGGTTAACTATTTCTCAGTGAGGAACTCAATTCGAATCTTAACATGTTCCTAATAATAATTACAAAATTGTTTTACATGTTCTTTTAACTCAACAAATTTGTAAAATATAATTCTGGTAAACTTCTGGTAAATAAATACAAATACAAATATAAATATAAATAATTATATAAAACTGCAATAGTTACTTTATATTATTGTATTTAGTACTCAATGCAAGAACTGAAGATGGAATAACTTCTGTACTAGCCTCGTAATTTCTATTAGTATAATATCTAATAATCCTAAAATTATGAATGCTTCGACATACACAGGCTAAAGAATGTTAATAGAACCACCCGGAGAAGGGGCGTTAATTTTGTTTACACTGTCAATCATCTGCGAGCTAGGGGCGGGTGTACGCGTCGAAGATTTCCATCGATAAATGGCGAGAAGCAATTTCGTCCGGCAGGAGGCGCGTGATCGGTTAAATAACACGTTACCACCTTCGCGGGGATGAAGTCATTACAAAAAGTCTCTAGCCCATGTATCAGCGATCTAAAGTGCTCGAAAGAAGGGAACTTGTTTACCTTACGAGAACCTTAATGGGGTTGCTGTTATCATCGCCCACGGTACCATTAAGATTCCCCTTGTGTACGCGAGCCATGGGTGCTCCTCCTCTGTCCCGGTGCCACGCTCTCACGTTATCGTTTCCGGGCATAATATTCTGACGAACAGGTAGTATGCATCTCGTTGACCCGACCGTTCGTGGAAACTCGAGGGTTCGTGAAAAATGCGGCGGCATTCGTTCAATTTTACGTGACGTCCCGTTCGCCCGATGGATTATACAGACTCCATAGAATGAGTAATCTTTTCTTTCTAAAAACGAGCCGAAGGATCGGGCAAGCCCGTGCGGTTCGCAGATTCTTATGACGATCACGTTCCCGTTCACAAAACACGAGTAGCCACCGAAGCCCCGAATTAACTCCGAAAATGCCTTTTTACGAGACAAAATACCCGTGGAATCACAATGGCCCGGGTAGCTCTCGATGCGGTCCGCCGCATAACGAACCTCCGGCGGATTTAAATTTACACAACCGAGTCTCTCTCTCTCTCTCGGCTTAATCCCGGTCGACGATCGTTTTGGCGTGTTTAAGAAATTCGTGGAATTAAAAGCGCGATCCACGCGGTAGATCCCCGGCCGTGAACGATATTCGTAGTCTTGGGTGGCCGTTCCCCCTCGTTTACTATAAAGGAGCTTTATGCTCGAACCGCGGGAAACACCCGTTTCCTAATTTCTCCACGTGTCCACATTCTCCACAGGAACTTCTCAGAATCACTTTCTCTCTCCGTTGATATTACGCGGAACTTATTATCGTCAACTGATTGTCACCTCGCGCTCGCGTTTCGTTTTGTCTCCGCCGCACCGGTGTTTTGTCTCGACCGTGGCCAACGGTGATAACCTCGTCGCGGCTCGCAGCAGACTTCGATTAAGTTTCAGGATGCGACGGTAATCGATCATTTTAATGGCACAACTTTCGAGATAGGCCGTCATCCTTTCTCTCGCGCCGGCGAAGGGCACGCGTGTTAAATCGCACGATTTAATTCGTCGCGCGATTTCCCTCGAATTCGATGCTAATTAACTCGTTAATTAGCCATTGCACGCGTACAAATTGAGCGTGCCGCGATCGAGCACCGATATCCAATTAGGCGCGTGCCTCGCAAGGAGCTCTGACTCGTTTATAATTGCAAATTTATCGAGATCTCGCGGACCACGCAGCGAGAATTATCGCGACGATAAACGGTTCGCGCGCGTATCGTAAATCCGTGAAACCCTCTTGACATTTTCGTTGTGCAACCCGAGACCCGCGCGACGTCGATCGGGTCTCTATCGACAATTTTCGATTTTCACCAGAAATTGGCTAATTAATGCGATCGCCCGCGGCCATTGGGTAACCACCGACGGGAAAGCGAATCGTTTCCGTGTCAAATGTCAAAGGTAAAATTCCACTCGGGCCTAAACTCTGGCTGGGTTAGCCACGCACGGCCGGGTATTAATTTTAGCGTGGCCGCGCGCGCGGGCCCGTTAACGTCCGCGGGTGTTGTTGCATATTTATGGAGAACCCGAACCGCGCGTAGGAAGAACGCGCGCGAACAGCCGCGACCGATTGTCGCGTAACGACCGGGGCTTAAATCTTTCGCGGAGAAGTGGATCGCGTTTCACGCAGCTATTCCGCGGTTGCATTTTAATTGAGCGTAACAATGCTCGAAGACGGGCCGCAATTGCACAGACGCGACGGTAGCCAATCTTCCGATCCGAGTGATTCATCAACGCCTCCGTATCGCACCTTTTAATTAACAAGCTGCAATTACGGAGATAAACAAGTAGAGACGTTCTCCGTCTAAGCTGCGAGAGATATAGTTTCTCAGATAAAAGCATTGATCCTACGTCGGGCGTTTAAAAATAAAATATATATCATTTTGTTGGTTTTTAAACGGAGAATGTATTTGAAATATAGTACACGCGTAGGAATATACACTGCCGCTCAAAGGTATGTGGACACTTCTTTAATTCTTATAACTACGTGAAAAAAGTTATACCTTTGGCAAATTTCATTATCATGTATGTATTCCAGTTCGTACAGTGTTGGAGAACATGTTTTAATAATAATTTAGTAAATATCTCACCGAGTGTACGTATAACCCTTTGCACTCAGATGTCCCCTCTCATGGGACATTGTACTTCTAGCATACCAGTCAGATATCTCGTCTCATGAGACATTTAAATTTATTGTTGATTATTACTATTGATTATTATTATTATAAGTTATTTCAGGGCATTTATTTATACTGAGACATGCATGTTTCCATGAAGTTTCCGCTTGAAATAGCTGAGTAGCTAATAGCCAACGTGCAGAATTCAGAGTGCAAAGGGATAATTAATGCAATGTTAGTTGACGATCCGTTCAAGTTCGCAGCTGACAAGAGACTGATTGACACGACAGATTGACAGATATAAAAGTCTGACAAAATATTATTTGATCTATAACGTCATAGAAACGATGTTCTTGTAAATTCTAAATTGCGTCTAACGGTGTATTCCAACACATTTTTTACGGAAACGTGGGGCTAACTTCTCTGTGGATAAACGAAAAGTCCCTTTGATCCTTCGTTTCTGTCGCGAACTCCCGCGTAAAATTAACTCGGCACGTTGATTTACGATTCGACGTTGGCCACGTTTACGATCCTCTTAGCGCGCGTTAACGTCCAATAAGTAGGCGAGCGCTGCAGGGGCTGCGACAGATCCCGATCGGTGGTAGGTGAATAAAAGCGTGGCCGGATTAATCGTCAAATTTCGCAACGTAAATATCACGCATCCGTTCCGACGCGCGAGAACTCAATCTTTCTTCGTTACGAAACTGTTTTATTACCCGATCGATGATTCGTTCCCCACCGCGAAATTCGAATCATTGAATTTCTCCGAAGCGAACGTGTCGTCGATTCGTGTCACGATACGTGTAACTAATCAGGGACTTCGGTTATCAGCCGTGGAATTATTGTACGTCCTACGAGCGGGTGTTTCAACCGGCGGCGCTTCGAACACATCATCGTCGTCGTCGCCGGGTTGATGAATTATTTACAAGCCGTCGCGACTTTTAATCGCAATTAATACACACCTTATCGGCGAGGTTTAATTTTCAATTAATATACGAGTCGAGACCCGGAAATTAGTCGTCGATTACAGCGATACCGATCGACAGGCTAATTGTTCTAATGGCAGGTAGAAAAAAGAAAATCGTGTATCATTAGTCGCGACGAGAAAAAAAAAAATTGGAATAATGAATCGACGGTAGCCTCGTTCGGATGCTGTGTCGCGCGACCGCCGCCTGTTGACGCGAAACTCATCCTCTCGAAACTGTCGGGGGATCTCGAGACATCGAGTCGCGTTGCATAAATATTGGGCGTGCGTGCTAACGCGTAAGTATCGTAAAGTAGCGTCGGGGTATATGTATACGACGAGCAAACAGACACCGGAACATCTATGCAAACAGGTATCGGGCCACTGTGTGAAAGATCCACGAGTTTTCTGGAAGCCACCTTTCCAATACTGTGTAAACCCGTGGAACCGTTTGGCCTCAGCTGCCTCATCGATTGCGTCACGAATACTTTGAATAATTTCACTAGCCTGAATTTCCTTTCCGGGAAATAATTTATTTTTCACTAAAAATGTATTTATTTTTTAATAAGGTTAGAAGTTAAGTAAGCAGTGTGATGATGGAATGAAAGAAATTTGAATGAAATAGGAAATAATATATATAATGATGATAGAAATAGAATAGTCTGATGAATGAATAATAACTAATTAATAGGAAACTAAGTATAAGATAATGTATAAAAAAAAGCTCATGTAGCAATTTCTTTGATGGACTGAAAACTCGAGCTCGGACGTAGTGTCGCTCATGAATATGAAATTGTTACCATTGTTGAAGCGGTGCGAAGCGGGTTAATTGCACGCATTTTTATTCATCGCGGAAAAAACGTGGATACAGGTTTATAAATAGGCATGCGACTGTCGTTGTTCTCATTATGAAAACTGTTACTTTCGCCTTTCGACGAATGCTTTCACGAGTTTCAGAAGCATTCTCGGGGCCCGCGGCAATTTCGCCTGAATCCGACGGAACGTTTAATTATTCCCGGGGCGATGAGAGGCGTCGGTCTCCCGTCCCACAGGGATAATTGGTGCTCGGAGGTGTTAACTCGCGTTGTCGCGTATTTAAAATGATTTTTTTCACGGTTATTTACCTTGACGCGCGTCTACTTTACAAGCTGCTCGGCAATCTCGTTTTGTAACATTGTCAAGCGTTAGCGGTATACTCAGCCGGTCTTAAACGATCGTTTGCAGCAGAACGGTCCGTCTAACGATTTCTCGATATCGTCGCCCACCGATCGGCTCGGCAACAACATTCACCTGTCGATTAACCGGCCGGCTCTGTGTCGCGAGATATTATAATTATCGCATGCACGCATTAACGACAGGCGCGACTAATCAGGCCGCGCAAATTGCGCGAATTACATCGAGTCGCGACCACTTTACGAGTCGCACCGGATAAATTGGCTTACGTTGAACAGCGCTCAGGGTAATTACGGCCGTAGACGGGGGAGGCGTACGGGCCGACGAATAAATCACACTTCAACGATGCCGGTATTTAGTCCCGCTTATGTACTCTAGTTTAACTCCGAACATTATCGTAACTTTCTTTGCCAATCGAACTTGCAGTCCTGCTCCGACTCCCGAACGCGCATTCCGCTTTGTGAAAATATACATATATGTATATGTACGTACAATAAGACACCACGGGGTTTAAATGATGTGAATCCACTGCTATTTCTACTATCCGCTGCTATTATTTATCGATGATATCAAGTATGTTTTTAAGTGGAATGAGTTAGCCATTTATTTTGAAAGTGGCCTTAGTCCATTTACCAAGAGAATTAAGCTACCTATTATCTTTTCATTTTGAAGGCAACTATAATTTACACATAATGATGTAAATAAAAAATGACACTCTAGTACCATGTACATATACTTTTAATGTTTTTGAAACGGAAACTCTTAAATATCTCCATTGAAGTATAAATGGACTTGGGCCATTTTCGAGATAACCGGCTTAAATATTTACTCCGTGCTGATGATTTTTTTTATATCTACAACATGTTTGATGTTGCAAGACGATCTCAAAAATGTAGAACTTCAGCTTGTGGAAGTAATATCGTAAAATGTCCTGTCATTTACTTCTGCTGTATTTTTGGTCATATGCTCTGCCTTATCTTCAGTAATAAATATGAATGAAACGTGAATAAGAAAGAGAAAGAGAGAGCCAAGTAAAACAGTTAAATAAATAAATAAATAAATGTACTGTTAGCCCTACCATGACTTAATGGCTCGTATGACTTATACCCATGCTTCATCGTTAACAACCAAAGATCTCGGGATATCGCCTCTAAATTAACGTTTGATGTTTATGTGACTTATTACACAAGCACAGCTTTCCGTTAGGCTTTCTCAAAAATATCCTCGTTGTACAAGATTCTCGTAATCCGTGAAAAATAAATGAATATTATTATTATTATTATAAAATACTCGTAGATTCTTAGCTACGATCCCTTGTAAGGGGTGAAAGAAGCTGCTAATCAACGGAAGCCGTTAACGCTCATTAATGACAATTTAAAGGCAGTAAATCTCATTGCTGGTTCTCTGAATCGATGGCGACAGTGAAGTTCTAGCGTGGTAACGAGGGCCAATGAAAATGGCCCTACCGGTCGTAAATTTGTGTGGCACCCACGCCGCGGTATGCCGTGGAAATCGGAATGTTTCGTCAATGAGAGAAGTGTCCTTTCGAGTCAACGCTTCTCGAAATTCCCACCGCCCAATAAACGAACTCTTCAGAATGGAATCAGTCGTAAATTAATTCTTCTTAAAATCGATATCACGATTGGTACCTGTGTATTACCATTTCACGATTCAAACAATCTCGAGAAGTTACGCAACGCTACCGGCTACGTCATCGACGAATTTACAGTTATGCTAATAGTGATATCCTTGAATCGACAAATGCCTTACGCGAGCAAACAGACGGCACGATCGAGATCGCGATGCGAGATACGAGTTCGGTTTATTTTCGCAGACGCGGAGGAAACGGCGAGGTTCGAACAATACGTGGGTAAGATTTTCACGAAGGGGTCGATGAACCCTGACCGGAGGGTTTGATATGCTGATAGGTGCAAGTTTTATCGCGCGCGCGTGCACTCGCGATGGTTTAACGCCGTCGCGATTCGAAGCGAGCCTTTTTGTTTGTCTTAACACCGCGGCGTGACTTCAGCTGTAAATTATCAATTACCCGAGAGAATTATTTTCACGAGCAAAAACATCGGAACAGTAAACGTCCCGAGGAATGATGGTCTATTTACATATCGCGATTCGCAACGAGAAAAACCTGCTAATTTATGGGACAATCGTATTGCACATCATCTCATAGTTACTACTTCCTAGTTTTACTCTGTACGAATGGCACGCCCTGATCTTATCGTTATCTAAAAATATTTCTCAATTTCAAAAAAACTTAATTTTATTATTTATGAAGTGATTATCACACGCATAAATTCCTCGAGTTCAAGGGGTCGAACTCGACTCCAGGAATTTTCCTCAATCTACTAAAGAGATATCTGTCCTACACATTTTGGATTCTATGTAGAAAAATTTTATCGACGCCGACAGATTCGGTCGGGGCATTTCATCAATTTCACCCGGCAGACTCTCTAATTCCGGCGGGCAGCGATTGCTATGTCACGTTGTTTTAGATCGATTTGCATGCCTTGGAAGCCTTAGAAGGTGACAGGCTCGTTGGTTCTATTCGGACACTCAAGTTAATTACTTCATTGTGTCAGGCCGTTAAACTGCACGGATTTGCATCCTTCTTCCCGGAAGAGGCTCGTGCTTTTCTGCGTCAATGACAATGCAGAAACTATTTCTCCGCGATTTTTCAAACGACACTCGCCTCGTTTTCTACCTCTTTATTCATTAAGACGAGTATTGTGTAAACAAACAAGTGCGGTCAGTGGTGAAAACACGGTAAAGGTCTCTCTCCGCTTTCACGGTGCGATAATCACGCGTGCAACAATGGTAATTGCGTCGGGGAATAACTCTCTGTCTCACTAATTACAGTAACGTGCCGTTATTACGTTATATTCATTGGCCGATTCGACGCGTGAGAGCAACGACACTTTTTTAGGAAATCCTACAAAAGGGGTGAGACTTATCGGAGAGAGTAACGACCTCGACTTCGTTTACTAACATTTGCCAGCTGGTCTATCTTCAGGTGCTGATACTATTTTAGCGACAGACGAAAGTACGCGACATTTCGATATCACCGCCGCGCACCCATCGATTAACCGTTTAACTGCGGAATTTAGATTTCAAAATTTTATTTTCTACTATTATGAACA
>SHCU01000309.1:95813-114696 GCA_004307685.1 Ceratina australensis
TCTGATTATTTTATTGATATTTCCCTGCTGTATCTTTTACTGATTACCTACTCTTTTGTGTGCCTGCTATTCTTATCAACAACGCTTACCGAATTGTACAGACAGTAAATTGTGACCAGGTTTTGTCTGTGTGAGTTTTCCTTACAAGGGCAAAATCCAAGAGGAGTTATTAATTTTTATCCTAATTCTTCAATGCTTAACGCAGGACCAATGCTTTTGAATCTTGATGTGAGTTTAGAGATGTAGGAACTTAAATGTGTCTTGGATATGTTTTGGTTGTACCAATCTTCTAACATTCAATTTTAATATTGCAATTTTACAAAATTCTAAGCTACTTGATGTTCCAAAGTAATTGTAACCTATATTACAAGTATTGATACTATATCTTGCATTGAAACATGAGGATAAACCTCTTGAATTTTGTCTTTACAGAAGAGACACACACACAAGCAAGAGATGACTACGATTCACTGTCTATGATACATCGTAAAGCATATGAAACAATTTAAGATTGCTCGATGGAAAATGATGATTTATTTGTTGGTTCAGGATTTCGAGGACGAGGATGTAGAGGAGACGCCAGCTACTGCAACGACGCCGACTACTACCACCACTACTTCCACGACGACGACGACGACGACGACGACTACCACGCCGAAACCTGTGGTCACGCAGAATTATGACTATCGGGATACGAGGGCCTACGAGGGTGGAACTGGGCCGCAGTACAACGGTTACCAGTCGAAAAACGAGTACCCGCCGATGTCGGCGCACAGCGTTCACAAGTGGCAGTCTCTGGGTACTCGAGAGAGCGTCAAAGAAACCAGAAGCAACATGCAGCAGTACAATAAGAACGGCAAGTGTAAGTCGGCTGCATGTTCGCGAGTCGCTTAAAAAAGAATAGTTACGATAAAAGGTTTCGAACGTAATCGATTTATGCAAATATTTGCAAGGCACCCTCGATACGCCTGTGTTCTTTTTTCCCTACCTCTAAAAACCCTATATCGTTATTAATCGCCATTAAATCGACGACGGTGGTCTCTCGTCAATGTTCCTGGCCCCGATTATTAAACGTCGACGAGAAAAAATAAACATGATCCTAAGTATGTCCTGTTAGAAATTAATAAGCGAAAACTGTATCGTATAAAACTTAGTCACCGTGGGTACGGTATATAATCATTTCATTAAGATTAATAGATACCAAGATGAGATTAGAAAATCGGCATAAATTTTTTCTGCTGTTTCTATCTGTAATGCTATTTGCATTGGTAACTAAACGATTGCAGATTTTATTAATAAAAAGGAAAATAAATCTCGAGATAATTCATATAGATATCTCTTCTAATACATTCCTGAATACGTTTGATACAGGATGCTCAGCGAGCGAGCGTAGTTCAGCTTCCCTGACGGTCGTGCCTCTATTGTAAACGTGCCGATATGATCTCGTGTCAGTGCGGCCGCGCCAACAGTAACGCCTACGTTCGGTATTAGCATACACGGTCGAGATCGCCGGCGAGGATCGAGACACAGAAAATAATACCGCAGGAAACATTCCCGAAACTCTCTCGTGTTCACAGTTCCGCGCCACGCGTCGCCGTCCCGATCCGCGAATCCAACGTGCTCTCACCATGCTCCCTGCGAGCGAACAGGCAACCTCTCATTTCGTTCATCGAGTGTATCTTCCTCGAAACGGCGAGTGCTTGTAATTTCACGAACCGAGAAGCTGTTCTCATGAATGCCTGTTTCATATCGCAGAAAGTGCCTCTATTAAAATTATTCGTGTAGCCAGCGTTGAATATCAAATGACAGTTCAACGAAGACTAGACAATGTGCATCGATGCGGTTCACTTGTCTCCGGGTTCACCGATCGGCCGTAATAATTCTTGATTAAGCGAGAGGATTCCGCGACGCCGAACTTGGCCCGATTAACCTCGTGCGACGCGATCCCGCGAACACCGCAATTATTTATAATGGTCTCGAGTGAATATAAACCGGCAACAACTTTGTTACGAGCGTGTCATTAAAAATGGTTTAAGGAGATTCATCAAGCACGTAGGAAGTCGAAACAAAGTTGTGGTAGAGCAGTTATCATTTTCGATTTGACAACGTAGCTTCACTCATTTTTTAAACAGACATCATAAATGTTTTATTCCACATAAAAATCAGCAGTCTACGTATGAATCTCTGGACCGCGAGTAACGCAACCGTGAAACGCAAGCTTCGAGCACGGCTTCTTTATTTATGCGGCGATTAACAGACGTTTATATCTTAATATCGATTGAGGCAACGTCGAGGACGATTCACCGTGGCATTTCGACGTGCAGCCGTTCATCACCGGGAATTTATTGATTCCTAGGCACAATGTAGTTTCTCCCGTAGTCGTCCATACAAATTGCAGCCAGCGATAGCCGCGGCATAATTATCGACGCTTCGCGAAACGCGTAGAAAGCGATTAGGTGTAGCGCGTTGAATCAATAGAAAGCTCGCTTGACTTATGTCACCGTCGTTTCCAACATTCTTTACGTCGATATTAAATACTGTCCATAGAAGCTGAACTCTGTATCTTTCGATGAAGCAATTAATGCTATTTGGGAGTGAGAATCAATCTCGTTAATTAGACACCTCGCAATGGCGATGGTCAAATTCCAAATTCATTGTTACGGATCAATTGTAGTCTTCTGCATACAGAACACAGGGTCATGATTCTCAAGATCAAGGCCCTTCAGATCTCTCATTCTTGACGCCATAAAGCCAAGAAATCTGTCAAACATCTTATCATTCTCGATCTTACAATTTTTCTAGTAGCAATAATTAGTTTTATGAAACAAGTGCTTGTAAGTAACCTTTCAACTGCATGTCTCATATCTGATTCTCGTAGCAATCATTAGATTCTAACAACATCAGATGAAACGACTCATTTCTATGTTTAGCTAGACTTGTAATCTCGATTTATAGTCATAGAGATAATATACATAGAGTGATCCGGGTCAATAAGTGTCTCTTGATTTTTCACTGCGTTAGAAAAAGAAAAAAGATTAATGGTCCTGTCTGTCTAATGATAACAAAACAAATGTGGATCATGCACCATTAGCGAAGACAGACGGGACCTTATCGCGGGTCATTTTCACTTCCTATGGCCACCTACTCCATCTATACTATCACTATATTTACAATTGCATTTTTGCGTTACGCGTGATTTAATGGCAAATGAATTCTGTTTCAGCGGCGGAGATCCGAGAAGCGCTTCAGCACGCGATCAAAGTGTCGCGGGAGGGTAGCTGCCAGTGGCCGCGGCCGAGAGTGATCCCGGTGCGCGACGTGTACCCAAGCCCGTCCACCACCTACATTCCACACTGCGTGATTCTGCACAGGTGCTCGGACGACACCGGATGCTGCAGATCGGAAGCGCTCACGTGCGTGCCGAAGCACTCGCACCGCGTCGAGCTATCGTTTTACGTGAGTCAATCTTAACTCTTATCATTGTCAATTTCGATTTGATACAATGAACGAATCTATCCCGGATCTGTACGCGAACGACGTTCGTTGCCTCGGTTGCTTATCGGCAAACAAACCGTGCATCGGCCAGGCATGCAAATCGACGTTTAGCTAGATTTCGAGACAAACGATCCCGCGAACATAGGCCCGTAACAAGACAGATAAATCGCGCGGAACGATGGATGCTACGAGGGAACGAGGAAGACTTTATCGGCGGGGAGAAAGTACCATTAATCGTGCATGTGTATTGCGGGTGAATTTATTAGCGAGAAGTCGCGGAGTCATGATTTATGCGACGAACCGTACCCGATATCGGAACCACCGATCTCTCAACGATTTCATACTTTGTATATAAGAGTTTTCTGGCTGGTTGCGTGCGCCCCGGTTAATGAACGGCGACGTTATCAGGTAACCGCGAATTTGATGACCGTTCAAATACGGCTCGGGAAACAAAAATGACCCGCGTAAATTTCTCCCTGCTATTAGCGTCACGGGAAACGAGTTGGAATGCCGGTTGGAATTATTTTTCCCGGTCTCCCTATCGCAGATTAGTACGCGAGTGCGTATGATCGAGTGTCAGAATTTATCGAGCTGTTTCACTACGCGTATCACTTTGTACCCGGTTGCCAATCTGTCTCTCGAAGCTTTTGATAAGTTATTTCAGAACTTACAGCCGCGTCAGTAAGTAAGTTAACGCGTTGCACAAAGATATTTATCTGTAACATACTTATAATGTGTTGAGTGTACTGATAATCGCAGTATAGATCAATATTATAGATTGTGATTTTCAAAAATTAAAAGGGAAGAAGTGTTTCGAGATCTGTTTATCATAAATCGTAATTTACGATGGGTGTTCTTCGCTGAACACTGATTTAAAAATAAACAATAATTTTAAAAATTGCAATCGTATATCTCCCCGTTGTTAAAATTGCCTATCATTGGTGGTGTAGAAATAAGAGAAGAAACATGGCGTTTGACAGATACTCTCATCCAGCATCCTAAAGATACTTTCGGGTAACCCCATACATATATGGACAAAAATGATAATCGTTATTAGCCGGGTTTAATGAATTATAAATAACCGAGCTAACGTCGATACCCTTCATAACCATAATTGGACGGACGACACGCGCCTTTCACGGTGGTCCACTATATTTATGCACGAAATCAATCTCCGGTGAAATTGTCGGCTCTACCCGCGCGTTAGTCTCGATTGTCGTCGATGCGTGAGATTAAGCTGCCTCCACAATTCCCCGTGACTTTACGAATCCGAGCAACCGATCGAGTTCATCGAAGACGAGTCGCGCTCTCTCACGAAAAAGCCTGCCGACAAAGAGCCTTTCACGGGCCTTCATTTCGCGAACCGGTAGTCGGAATTGTGCAACCGGCCGGTACATGCAGCCGAGGCTTAAAAGATGCTCTCTCGGGGAATCCGATACTTTGCAACACCGATTACAGGCCCGATGGTTACGCCTCTTGCCCTTCCTGATCCGGACTAACCCAATTCCCAAAGCCGTTTCAAAATTTTCGTTACGTACAGCATCAGTGAATCGTAGCCAGCTTTTGCTTGCATGAATTTTCAAGAGGAGTAATAAATGTTTGTACGGGGAGTAATTTGTTGTAAGTGGTAGGAAGTAATTTGATGTAAGTTGTGAGGAGTAATAAATGTAATGTCCTTTCTCAATGATCGATGAAGGATCAATCTTTTTGGATGCTGATATCAGTTTAAAACTTTAGGACAAAGATTTGTTACTCCTGTTGGATTTTCTCCATATAGGGAAAACTCACATGAGCAAGAGTTGGCTACGATTCAGTGTCGGACCTCGGATTAGGAAACCACGCGAACCATTGAATCTATAAAAAAAACATTGCGAGCTAGCGCAGGCCTGCGATCTGTTATTAAACAGCGTGCACAGCGAATCGCGCGTAACGCGTCGGACAGGTAATTAATATAGTTTTTGCGTAGATTGATCCGCGTGTCTTAATTAATCGCTGGATCGAACGATCCGGGCAAAACACCGTGGAGAATCGTAAATAGACGAAGAATTAATAACGATCCCTGACCCACGAGTTGAACCGTACATTCTAAACTGTTAAGAGTCAGACACTTGGTTTCGAGGAATCGAGGTTCCATTGAAGAAGCCCGATTGCGCAATCGAGTCCGCTTTCGCCATAGATTTTCATTGACGAGCCAGTCATTAACAACTTCGCCGGCGAACTTAATGAATCAATTAAGCCTGATGGATCTATCGCGTTCCTACCAGATGCAATCCGAGCTTCGTGGATTAGATCGAACTACATTCCCCGATAATCTGAGGCAACCGAGAATTGCACTGTTTTTAGGTCGCCCATTTTTTACGGTTACTCAATCAATATACTTTAAGAATTATTTACAGTTATACCACGACTACCTCTAACAAAAATTTAGAGCATACGATTAGACTTTGAATTTTTCGCTTTTATTAAAATACGTATATATATATAGAAGTTATAAAAAAAGTATTTCAATTATTCTTGTAGAGGGAAACAAAAATGGCCACAACATAAATTGCAATAAAGCGGGCCGCGTAATTGCCGATGCGGAGGTGCAATAGCGCCGCGGGTGTACTTTGCATTTCCCCGCAATTACCGTTCGAGCCCTGCCGCGCAGTATTAGCATAAGTGTTGTGGGAATCGGTAGTAGGTTGTACAAACGATCTTGTAAAATATGATCAAGTTCTCTACCTAAAAATACACTGGAAATAAAATCAATTCTCTCCCATGGCGAACAACGACTGACATATGGTTAATAATCCAGAAGAATTAAGCCCGAAACCATCCAGCTTGTGCCGCTAGATATCGAAATAATATACGCAACGAGAATGTAAGGGAAAAAACACGCGTGATCTTCAAGTGCCTCGCGCAAAACGCGCAGCGACACTAAATCGTTTAATTTCCCCGTGTACGTCTGTTGAACCCGAACAGAGGAGCATTTACCGAGGGAACGAGCAAAAAATAATCAGATCCCGCATCCAACTTTCCTATTTACGATCGCGTGATTATCATTTTGTAAAACGCGAAAACGTTAATTGCAGTTCAGGGAACTGGTATGTACTTTCTAAATCGTTCTTTATCTCGGCAAGGATCGCTCGATATATATTGTACGCCCACGCGAGCACCGCGGCCAATCAGCCGCGAGAACCGATTGTGATAAATGCTCGCTCGGATCCACTGGGGGTCACCGCTCTCGGGGAGAGAAGGCTATAAATTTAATGAGATACATTCCGTATCTCCTTTTTGTTAACACCGACCCGATGTCGTGCCGCGGAATGCGACCGTTGCACCCCTGAACGTTGCGACCGAGCTTACATAACGTTATCAAAAGATTACATCAATCTTTATCAGTGCATAACCTTTCGCGAGATCAAACCATTTGTTATCAAACATTCTTTAAAAAAAATCTATAACAAAGATGTCTGAGACAACCTCTTTGAAAGTCCCTGGGTAGACGACGCGCTCCAGTTATCGTCTATAATTACCGCGAGCAACCCCTAGCCACCTGGCAGATAGGGGGGCGTGCCTGTCAAAACGATCATGGGTACGCGTAGCTTTTCCGGTCGCGATCTTAAGTCGCGGGCGTGAGTCAGTTTCCCAGCCAGGCCGAAGTTGGCCGAGTATCAAATTCGCCGCGGATGTGCGGGTTTCTTATTGGGGACCCGTCCGTGGCTCGCATACGTACGTGCGTATGTAACACGCGGATGCGACTCGTAGGCTCAACGCGAAACTTAGGGTTATATTAATACCGGGAGCCGGCGTGGCTTCCGCGATACCGAAATACGCTGATTTATAACCCGCCCTCTCGGTTTCCTCGGCCCTCGGGTATAACTGGGTTAACGTCTGTCGAACGTTCAACATTCCAAGAATCGTCATTAACCCTTTCAACTGTAAACTCGATTCGTGCCCGGTTCATATAAATATTTCTTCAAATCTTAACCCTTCGCGCTCGAGACTTTAAGCGTCAAGGTGCTAAAAGCACCCCATGGTCCTACGAACTTTCTACGTTTTCAGTAGGTATTTACTCAGACAAGGATAATAGGTTTTCCTTAGTTGACACGTGACGAATCGCGGTTGCCGAGGAACATGGCCCGCGATTTTCTATCCCGATTTCACCGCGAATCCCACCGCGGGAGAAAACGTTGCGTGTCGCGCGCACGTATCCATTCTACTCCGCGATGACGGATGCCTGGATTTGTTAATCATCGGGGAAATCGAACGGTGAATCTATCGAGCGGCTCAGCTTGATAAATATCAACATTTACTGTGGTTAATGATCTTATAGAAACTTCTTAATGATTTTATAGAAATCTCCATTCGTTTTATTAACGCTGAAACGTTTGATCCCGCGATTATTCAACTACAGTAAAATACTTTTTATTATTCCTCTCATAGTTGTCTCGAAATTGTCTTTGTCCTATTCCAAATTCCTCGGAGTACTCCTATCGTTATTTACAACCCGGTCCCATTAGCCCAAAAGCTTTAAAAGCGACGCGGCCTGTCCGTAAGTTAAGTGACAACTATTAACCCTATCTCGCCCTAATTCATTTTTATTTCATCCTGTCCCCAGTGCATTTCAAAGATTGCGTGAGAGGTGGCTAGCGTCTCGAGGCTGATAATTAGTCGCGTAGCGTTCTCTATCGATGCACACGCGATTCGACCAGAAGAAGGAACGACGACGACGGAGTCGCAGTGATTGCACGTTTCCCAGCATCCGGGAAGTTATTAACCGCGAAACGGAATCGCAGTTAACGATTTCGAAGGAAAGTTCGACGACGCGAGAGCAGCTGCGCCAGATCCACCGGCAACCTAATTATAATGCCGGTGAATGGTTGGCCCACCACGAAAACCGTACCTCCTTCGTGGCTATTGTTTTATCCCTGAAACGAGCCTGCTTTCGCTTTTCGACGTGAGGGATGAGCCGGACGAATCGCTACAGGCGTTCGTGCGAAAACGAGCATACTATTTTTGTTAAAAAGATTCACGAATGTTAACAATGTGAATTTAGAAATTCGGATATTTATGTAAACTTTTCTTATGAGACGATTCGGCTTGAGTTCAGGAGATTCAAAACTATTTTCTAGTGACAAAAAGAAAAATGTTACGTACTACAATTTTTTGATGAAATTTGTATGAGTTAATCTGAGTTGAATTCAAAGAGTTGAAAAGTATTTTCTAGTGATAAGAAAGAGGATGTTACATTCCTCTGGAATGTGGTAGACGCCGATCGAAAGGACGAAAAGCCAGTTATCGGTTTTAATGGTTGGCTGCCAGTATGATCGGTAAGCTTGTTGTTTCTGGGTAACGGTGGACCTCACGCAAGATTAACGACGCCCGCCCGGCACGGCGCGTCTTGAATGGGGACTCGCGTCGCCGCAGACTGCCCGTCATTTTAATGGGACCGCTGCCTCTTATTTCGGAATTACACCTGACCGAGGTCCTGACAGGTGGCGGCGAAAAAAATTCCGTCCTGTCGCGTCTCCTTATCGCATAAGCCTCTTACCCACGGGTTAAACGTTAAACTGTTTAAACCGCAGGAAATTAACGACCTGCCGGGTAATGGTCCGCACGCACAATCATTTCTGTACCCGGCTTCGAATTTTAAAAATCAATTATTCAATCGTATCACTTATAGCAATTTAATGATTTTTCGAAGATTCATATTATCAACAGGCCCGGATTATGGGTATGACAGGCCACACAGACATTTGGGGCCATTTTTCAAAGTGACAAGATCATCGATATCATAGAATAACTCAATTAAATCCTTTGACTTTATTTTTAATTAATGTATCATCATATATTATTTCTGAACAATTCATTTTTTTAGTAAAACTTTAGACAACATTTATAGATAATTCCATATGAAAAAAGTACATAATTAATAGTACTAACAAAATGTACTTGCTTCTATAAAGTTAACTGCATTTATTAAAAAGAATTTTAATTCTAGGATGAGTGATAGATTAATCTATGCTATGCCCACGATTGTAGCCCCTTGAGTCCCTACTAAATTCAGACCTGCACTTACGTCAGTTGAACGATTTTTCGAAGATTCAAATTATTCGGACAATGGAAACGAATTGAGAGAATCGTTCGCACGCCTATTATGTGTTATATATTAACAATAGGTCCGGTTATAACAGCGTAATCCGAGCCCCGGCTCGATCAGCTGAACAAACCACGGGAACCCCATACCGAAACCGCGCCGCGTTCCATTTGCCACAAGTCGGGGACGGCGGAGGTTTTTAGAGAACAGGCAAAAGGGTGTGTGCGGGGCACGGCACAAAAATCGAGCGTAAGGTGAAGAAGCTGGAAAAAGGAAGATACCGAGTCACGACTTCCTTTTCCGGCGCGGGGGCCTCGCCTACTCGTGCTGACCCCGCGGGGTCAGCCTGTCAGCCATCGATAGTCCCGGCTCGTACACGCCAGACGTGTTCCTCACATGCTAAGCACCGTGTTATTTCTATTTTCGTTCGAATGCCGATAGATACCGGCGCATCGCGACGTGTACAAGTGCGTGGATATCGTACACTCTCGTCGAGTTATGTAAGTGCTGTCTGCCGTTGTGTGTCGCGTTTCCACCGTGGCTACGGTCCCATCAGATACACGACCCTTTCATGCCAGTCAATGAAAACTGCTTACAAACGGAGTGACGACGAGTTACGATCAAGCCGCGTTAACACGGTAATCGACGTTCCTCTAGGAACTAGGCACCTAATCCTACAAAATGAGCTCCGCGTATGCCCAGAGTCCATTTGTCTGGCTACACGATGAAAACTCCAGATAACAAATGCGTTTCGACCGTTGAATGGGATATTCGTTTTAAGAACGAGACTCGTTCTTCCAGTCGGAAGCAGTCAAGAGAATTATCGATAGTTCTAGTCGTTTTCATAGAGAGAGCAGTACTTAAATTATGATGCATCTTGTTCACCAATTATGTACAGTTTGTATATGTAGGGATAACGTTGTTTTCTGTATCCATTTGACGAATGGTCATTTGTACCATTAGAGCCCCTTTGGCCATCGTGATATTTTTCATTGCCAATCGGTACGTGTAAAATATCAGTACGTTTGTAAATAATAATATCGATCGATGGTTCGAATATGGTTTACACGAGGAAGCACACCCCTTTTAAGCTAAGGCCAGATGGAAAGATTTGCGAGTACCAGGAAGCAACGGTGAGAATCTACGGTTACATCTTTTGAGACAGAATTTACGGGGTACGCTTTACGAATAAATTACCGCCCGCGGATTCCCTTATTCTAATCGCATTACAAATTGTATTACACGCTATTACAACCGTGGAGTTAATGAGCGTCTGGTCTGGCGGTCGCGTGAAATTTCAAGCGGCAACCGATCACCGGGAGTTGCTACTGCCTCGTTTTCTGTGTCGCACGTAACACACCATCCTGCTGTCTTTCTACGCTTTTTTTTGTTTTATTCCCTCTTTCTCTGTACCCTTTCGTAATAGACACTCGTGCCAAGCGGATTAGCATAAAACCGCTCGGCGATGCAATTTATTTGCAGCTCGTGCCACGTCCGCCAGTCGCTCTTTCTCGGACCGAGAATAAGAAAATCCGCTACTGTGCGTGTTCTGTGGCTTTTCAACTACTTTTCTGTGGCTCAAAAACGTAGCTGAGATAATTACTAATCAGTCTATCAACGCTCTCAAGTATCAATGACGATATATTGTTACCTTTGAACTTGCGAGAATTGTTATCGAATTTATAAAAACGTCATAAATAATTTGATTGCTTATTTATATAATAATATTTAACCTCTTTAGTGCCAACGACGATACATTGATTATTTGCTTTGCGAGAGAAATAAATTTAATAAATATCTTGAATTAAATTTATAATATGTTATAAAGTATTTGATTCCTTCTCAGGAATCGCATGACTCATAAAGTTACAACAATCCTTTGATATTTCTTAGTATACAGTTCTTACAATCGATACTAAAGAGGTTAATTATTAAAATTGGCACTCAAAAGGATTCATTCCAATAATTAAATTAGTTCGACGTATTACATTGTTACTTGGAACTGTCCCTGAATAAATCAGAAGCTTTTTTACCACAGCTTCCGTTAATAAAGTTTACGCGTAAGATTCTCAGCCTGACGTTTATCTCCTAGTCAGTTCGTTTCGTGCGAAGCTCCGATGCAAAAAGTAATTACTTGCCGCGCGGAATGTAAAGTACTACCGAGAGGAAATTTCAATACCGCCCCTGTACAAAGACCCCGCGTGCTCGCCGCCGCGGAATCTCAATCGAAAACGTGTTTCGATTAGCTTCGTAAAAAAAGATACACTTCACCAATTAACGATTACGCTATGAAAATTGTATAGTTAAAACATTTCCTTAATAGAAATTTTATACATTACGCGCAACATTTTCAATTTTATAAACGCATCGAAAAAGGCTACACAGGCTGAGTCTGTGATCCTGAATCGTTTCCAGGAAAATCGGAAAAATTACTAAGTAAATGAACATAGACATGAAATCTGGGAAATCAGATTTTACAAATGCATCTACTCACCATCGACGGGATCTCGTTATCGGGAGCGTAGAAAAATCAACTGTCTCGTGTAATCTCTCGGCGTACATCCCGTCTCGAACATCCGACCACCTGCACAGATTGAACGTCCTATGTAGATACTCGTGTACCTCGTAATTTACCGTCGGTACCTCGGCTATGGGCAAACGGTTCTCAACTCGCACGGGAACTACTTGAAACCGTGTTGGGAAACCACGTGCCCGAAATAGAGGAGGCCCGAGACAGTGACTTCAAAGAGGTTTCTAGACAATCTGCATACAATGAGAGAAGCTGGCTACGCGGGATTATAAATTTTCGAAGGTATTACCCCGAGGCGTTGTGTGAAACAGAAAAGGCGCGGCGGCTTCATTCCAGGCTTGCGCGTATATAATTCAGAGGAAACTATTCTCGCAAGGCAGTTTCTGGTGGCTCGCGAAATCCTCGGATTGCCAGTAGCTTTTCAAGAGAGAAACTCCTGGCACGTATAAATTTTGCGCTTAGAGCAATCGGTGCCCGGGTACATGCCGCGGTAGCGATAGCTGAGATCGTAAACCAAATTTCTCCGGAGAAAGCAGGAAGGGGTTAGACGTCAGCAAATTCCGTTTTATGATACGCGACGTGATTCATGAACTCGGATAATATAGTTGAAATGGGAAAAATCCCCTGTTGGGAGATTAGAAGCTTACAAAATGACAAGTAAATTGTAATTGCCGTGAGCAACTGTATACTGATAAGTTTTAATAGTAATAAGTTGGGTTGGTATACATAAAATATATTCAAAATTCATTTCAACATCTGTAATACTATTTAAGAAGAAATTCCTGAAGCTTAAAATCTCAAGAAAAGACAATATGAAAATCGTAATACTTATACATAACTGCAGCTTAATAAGTATTTACAGTAGGAGGTTGAAAAATTGATGAAGCTAGAGAAGTAATGTATCTAGAACATGCCCAACACTCATTTAAATACCTCTGATAGTTTTCAAGATAAAAATTTCTAATTCATTCAATCTTAATAAACGAGAATATTATAAAAATCGTGACAAGACAGCTTCCACTGCAATGATTGCCTCAAGTCCCAGAAAACCCTTCATATTGAAACCCGGAGATTCGAATTCGACGTTGAATTAATTCATATGCAAGGAAGCTTGCGTGCTAAAAAGAGGAGCAGGATGATGAGAGAAACAGGGGTTCGTTTCTGTGTAATCGTAAAGCCGGTAACGAGTATCGGGCCGCGTGGAATAGTAAGAAGCGCACGTGGTGGGAGCTGAAACAATGGCAAGAAGCTGGACCGCAGACGAAAACCGCAAAAGGTACAAGTTTCGTGGTAAACGGCTCACGTAACATCGCGTGCACGACGGCGTTAAGCTTCCCCTGGCTTAGCTCCTGTACACGACTCGCGCGACACGGAGGAAGCGTTTTAATGCCGATTCTTACATCGCCGTTTCGTGATGGCTTCTTCTCGACGAAACGATCGTCGCGTTTCGTTTATACCGAACAACCGACAGGAACGTGTCGCACGGTGCCAATGTGCCCGGAATCAGATCCCACATATGCAATTACTCTCTGACCAACAGCCCGTCATAATTATTCAATTTACCTAAGAGGGCGGACAGCGAGATAACCACGAGGAATTTCTAAATCAAGCATCGACGGCCAGTTAAGACTCACGGTGTTTTCTAACGACGTTGATTTAGAAAACTGCATCCTATAATTCGAATATTCGCGTCCACCTAATTAGACGGTCAGGCCAGGCAGCATCTATCCGCTCCCCAATTAGACTCTCGTTCCGCCTAATTGCTTCGCGACTCGAGGTTTCTTAATCGGATCCTGATCCGTTAATAGACTCTCGCGGAAGTTCGTTTTCGTGAAAGGGGCTGACTGTCCAGGTAGGAAGCGTTCGGCCTGCTTCTCTATTTTTTATTCCAGTTTCATCCGGCTTTCGACACTATCCAATTAAAAATCTCATTTATCTTTTTGTCCCCCACGCGATATTAATTCACTTCCTCGACGCGAGCTCATGAATTTCTATTACCTACTCGCTTCGTTATATCCTATACGGTGCGTCGCGCCGCGGCTCTTTGTTGCGTCACTTCGCTCTCCCGCCGCGATAATATCGCCGGCAATTAGTATTTCGCTTTGGATCGAACCGATTGTATCTGCTTATTCCCAAGAGACCGAAGTTACGATGCTGACTCTATTACAAGTACAAACGGTCTCGCGAGGCAAAGTTCGAGGAAGCAAAACGACGCGAATTTGTTCGTTATGCAAGACGCGGCGCCATGCAGATCAGTCGCGACGGAAGGTCGGTTAATTTATAGCGAGCCACACCGTAATATTATTCACTTGTCGCTGTATAATGTCGTCCGCATCTCCACGCCTACCAGCACACCCTTTCGCCTCTTGAACAACGCCAAACTTCCCGTTGATACGCATAACGTGAAACTGCTGTTACCCTTACGCGATAAAGCTCAGAGTAGCAAAGTCCTTATGGACACGGCTTACGCCGCGAAAGCCTCAAATTGCATAAGTTTTCCAAGCTGAAGGAGCATCAAATCTGAGTTGTGATCTTCACGCGATAAAAGTCAAGGTATAAAAGACCTTATGGCTTACGCTTGAGAGCCTCAAACTGTGTAAGTTTTGCAAGCTGCTAGAGCTACAAATCTTTGTTGTTACCTTCTTACAATGACAGTCAGATTATAAAAGTTCTTATGGGTACAGCTTACATTCGAATACGTTAGAACTGGTTTGCGTCTGTTGAAAATTGTCTCGGATTCACCTGAGGGGAGTCAACTAAAGAATTTAACTCGTCATATCACAAAAATAAGAGCTACACTGAACTTGAACTTTCTCCTACTTCAGAGCATCACCAAAATTTTACTCGAATTTGAATTATTTAATATCAATATTAATTTTAATATAATGAAAAATATATAAAAACGATATAATAAAATATATATAATATTTTAATGGAATTTAATTAAATTTAATATTAAGATCCTAAAAAAGAGCGATTCTTTTTGTCGTTATCTTTACTCCTTTGGATTTTATCACGTATATGAAACGTGTAGCAACGATCGCGAGATGCCTGGGATTTTTGCCAGTTTCCAACGAGACCACGGTCGATCACCTGTTTCAGTCCAGTAAATTCCGCACCGCGATCCTTCGTGACGTTCGCTCTCGCGACAAGACGCGCGCTACATCAAGATATACGCCGGGAACGAGCGGTGACCGCGACTCGTCGCCGGCCACATTGTCGTCGTTCCGGTTCGGTCCGTGCTCTATGCGTTGCATTATGCATCAGGGTTGATTCGGTGAATGGTAGAAGAGAGGGCGGATTTTGTTGCGGATAGGAAGAACGCGCGAACCGAACCTGATCCCTTTAATTGATTCGCCACAATGCCGAGCCGATTCGCATGCATTATGCATGCGCCGCTCGCGCAATTCGATAAATCAGGCTAACAGTGAGTACTTATTTTTTTAAATCTCGAACTGGATCAAGGCGCGATCATCCTCCGCGCGATCAATGAAGAATTAGTCGGCCTAATTGTTCGACATCATGCAAACCTATTTTCGTAAAAGCTTATCGCTTGAAATATTAGATGCAATCGTTCTATCATCTCATAACACTAAACCTACCGAAAGATTTTGCGATACAAATATGCCATATTTATATTTTTTACATTTGAATGCTATTTAACCCGTTCGCTGCTTAATTTACATGAAGTTATATAGATAATAATTATCATATATAATATAATAAATAAAAATGAGAATACCCTTTCTTGGCAGCGAATTGGTTAATGTTGGCATTGGTATTTTACTTTGATATCAGATTGAGTTTTAGTTTTACTTTTATCCAAGAATTTAGAAGGGGTCATTTTAGCCGTGATAGGTTTAGTATTTAAGTGTATAGAGGGTGACGTTTATGGCATGGTTGCAAATAAATACATTTAGGAATTAAGATTCCACGAGATAGTTGCCTGCTTTCTCCGTATCACTGACAACGGTCACGGAGTGCCGTCGACAAGCATGAGAAAAAAAGAGAAAAGGGCCATGGCGACGATTATAAATCGACTACCGAGCCCGGCTTCACCGTGACGAATCGAGACCGCCGAAAAAACAGGCTGCGTGACTCTTTTTCGAGAGATCCACGGCTCGTCAGCCACCTTACGTTACGACAAACGATGTCCTCGATTAAGAGGGTCGTGACAGATTTGTTACAGACCGTTAGAGAGCGAGTTACGAGGTTGCACGAATTCGATTTCGAGCGATACTCGGGTTCACAATGATCCTAATTGCGAGATCGTCGCTAGAAAGGGTGCGATAAGACGGTTTGCAGCGAAATCCACTTTCAAATGTAATTAAGATTATCTCGAGCGCGGCGAAGTAATCGGCGTAACTTCGTTAATTTACGGAACGCGTCCGAGCGACGAGGCGAGGAACGCGATGACCGCGGTTCAAGAATGGACTGGCTCTCTTATCTGAGCATCGGGCCGCGCGATCCCTCGAACAGCAATTTGACTGAGTGACTATGCCGAACGACAACAATGGACGGACAGGTTCGAGTATCGAGGTAGCCGCGGAATTGTCGGACCGAGACAAAGAGGCGTGAAAACGAGGTCCATTCATCGGACAATTTGTAGATCAATCAACGCGTATCCCGTTTGAATTTCATTTAAATCAATCCACGGTTCGATTCTCATTAGATACACAAGAAACATGCTTGGAAGTACCGAGTACCGAGTACGAAAGGACTGAAATAAGTTCTCCACAGCTGAGAATTACAACCCTATATGATATTATTCAGTCTCAATTAATGATAGATTTTCAAATAAAAATTAATGATGAATTTTCTGTTGTTATTTGATATTTAACCTCGATCAAATAATCCTGATTCTTTAAGCAGCTAATGTTCCTAATTCAAAATATATAAATTATGATTTCCTTCAGAAAGCCAGCTCAAATTTTTTGAAAAATTGATTGAGGTCATACATGTACAAAATTTCATAAAAATCAATTAATATCGTTCTACTACAGACAATTAGGAATTGGCCCGAGACAAAGAAGTGCGAAAACGAGGTTCACACACCGATGATTTGATCAATTAACGTTTATCCCATTTTCATAAAACTCATTTGAATCTCTTCAGATACACAAGAAACACGAAGCTTTGAACGTACATGAAAGAATTGACATAACAAGTTCTCCACAGCTGAGAATTACAACCCCACGCGAGATTATGCAACCGGCGATTTCAAAGGCAACGTCTCATGCGTGCATAGATCCACTGTAGACATCGCAATAGCTGTTGGGCGGACTTGGGAATGGCAGGTTGCCTTTATTGCGAGTGCTCGAGTCTCCGAGCAACTACCGATTCCCCGGGGCTCGTCACGACGTCAGGTACATAATAGCCGAACCACCCACGCCCCGTTTGCACACCTACGACCCGGGAAACGCGTGTCTCTGACCTCGTTCGCAGTTTTCCACCGCGTCGATTCCGCTTTGTTTGTCCATCGGAATAAATATTCGAAGAAGAGGAAGACAACCGGTGACGATTGAAACCCGTCCGACTGGCGAAAAGATCCGCGGAATGTGTTTGGAAAGTTCGAGCGAGTCAGATGTCAGAGACATTCAGGATTGTCTCCTCCGCCTATTTCTCTTCCGTTCGACTTCTTAAATTCCACGGCGCACAGTTTTCCCTATCTGCGTTCCGATACGTCACGATGACTAGATTAACGGCTAGATCGTAAGATACCGATCTCCTTTTCCATGAATCCCCGCTCGGAAATGAAACGGACCTCAACGATCGAAGCCGCGTGCAACATAATAAACGACGATTGCCCGGAGTCGTCCCGCGTAAATCGTTTCTAAAAGCGTTCGTTAAGTCCGCGAGGCTAATTACGTTTTAATTGCTATCCCGCGCAACGATTCCTCTCGTCGTCCGTCGGTACACGGCAGGAGGAGGAAAGAAGGAAGGGACGCGAGGCTGTGGGCGAGAATCTCGTCTGTCGTCGAGGAGAACGAAGGGAGATTCAATTGCACGTACAGTTAGCGCGCGTGGGCGATAATGACGCCGCGGGACACGTGCGTACACGCGGGGCCCCTTTCGGTACCTCCTCGCATAATCTCCGTTCGTGGCCGAGCCCATATCGATACTCGATTGCTCGGTTACGCCGCGGCAAGGCCGAGGAGGAGCTGCGTATCCGCAACTTCTTTGTAACTCCGCTTTGTACTCTCACAGAGAATCAGGGGTACTGCGTCTCTTCAGGCGCGAATTGGCTTTAAAATCCTGTTCAGCCTCAAGGACTGTTAAAATATTGAGCAAACTCTCGATGCATCGGTGCTAAGTCCAGAGATCTGCGATCTCGTTCACGAAACGACGGATACCCCTGGGCTTATCGAGCGTCGCCATTAGACCCCTGTCTCCGTTCATACGTTCTCACTTTGCACCACTTAACCCTCGCGCTCACCTGTCCCGTTCATTAAGCCGGCGGCTTCTGCTCGACGTCGCACGGGTGTCGCACGATTTATCATCGAGCGACGTCCATTAACATGCCAGGTATTCGGGACGGACGGATAGTCTCACTCGAGCGGGCATTCCGTGCCTCGGTGCTTCCGTCGAATCCGAAATTAATTAGAACGACTTTCTAAGCGCGGTAATTACCTCGGCTCCCGGAAGAAGAATTCCGCGCGTGCCTCGCTGATCCGTTCGACGATAGGGAATCGATAAAACGCGAGGATAATACGAACGCTAAAATACAGTGGTACCTCGACGTACGAGTTCAATTTGTTCCGTAACCTTCTTCGTAT
>SHCU01000309.1:120376-135936 GCA_004307685.1 Ceratina australensis
ATTGCTCGTATCTCAAAGCAATTGTTTTTCACGACACCAACATGCGCCCCCCATTTTGGGGTCGTATGCAGTGGTGTAGTGTGCGATTCCTCGTATCTCAAATCTTGCTCTCATCTCAAAGCGAAATATCGCTCGTCCGGCGGCTCGTATCTCAAAACACTCGTATATTAGGGCACTCGTATATCGAGGTACCATTGTATAATGCACAGCACGCGCGCTCCGTGTCTTGTTGGATTGAAATAGAATCGGAAGGAGCAAGGAAGGATCCGTGGGGCTTGCGCAGAACGGTATTCTCGAACCGGGTGGTAACAACGCGTTAATATTAGCGACGCTGGAATCCCGGCTCGGAGGGCGATCGCTCGAACTAGCATAAGAACAATGAATTTCCGGTCAGCCTCGTGGCGTCCACCCGGCGACAATGTCCTCATTGTCCGGCGTGGATCGCATAAAGATGCGCGGCTCCTCGCTCCTTCTCCCGTACCTGTGTCTCGCATCGCCTGTTAAACGGAGCTCGGGCACCGACAGGATTTTACCCCGGCCGCAATTTCTATGCTAAAGACAAGTTAAGGAGTCGCGCGATTCGAAACCGAGATAGACCGGATTCAGGTTTGGTATCCCGGCGTATCCTTATTAAAAATTATTAATCGTGTGGAATTCGTTGGGTAAAAGTCGAAATGTCACGAGTTCTCGCGGGCTGATAACGCGTGTCTGTCCGCGGATGAAAAATGACGGGGTCTATTAATTCGCATTAAGAGGTACGCGTTAGACAAGCGAAAAAGAGAAACCGCACGGACAGTCGTGAATGGAAACGTTCCAGTATCTATTCTTCCATCGACGGGTTGCACAATCGTCCTCGCGTCGAGTTTATTGCTCGCGCCGGCTCGACGATTGGTCAATCCGGCGAAGGATCCCAGGCTTGTTAATCGCCGATCCTGCCGCGAATTCGCAAGAGTTTCTACGCGGAGTTTACACGCGTAACGCCACGCATTCCCCGGCCTCGTAAACTAATTGCAGTTCGGTAGATCGAAAGGATCTCTAACGCGTTATGGGAATTCCTTCTGGAATTTCATTACCATTGTTGACTTAACAGGCTTTACTCAACTATGTTTTACCTGCAAATACTTGCTCTAATGAGAGATATTATCGTCTTCAATATTTAACTAAGTTATTTTTGCCACTTATCTATAGAAATTTATGCGTCACCCAGATACGCGGTACTTTGAGCGTTAATATGAAATACATTCGGTTCGTTCACTTCTACGCTTGTTTCATAATCATAAAACTGATAAGCAGAAGTTATCTATTAAAATCGGCTAGAGAAGTACAGCGGGTGTATATCCATTTCTATTAAATTCTATTTTCAACATTTTATATGACCTCCGCCATTAAATCGATTTTGTATAATTCAAATAAGTACGTAAAATCCGACGTCTAATCAAAAGCAAACCTACTACATCTGTTTCAATGTAAACATGCCATGAAACATAGATACCTTCCTTGTGCAAATACAAAAAAGCGTAATTCATACGAGAGTTCGTACACTCGGCTAATAATTTTCTCGTCGCATTACGTTACTTATTTTGATATTCTACAGAAAAACATGCACCGTTTCATAACACGGTCGGTTACCTTACGTACACTACCAGTGATACATCACATTTAATTTTTTGCAAAAACAGGTTCCAGCATATTTAGTGTTCGTCATGAGGCCTGAACGTAAGACCTGACAATCGGGTCAGGCATCGTATCCCAACATGTTAAAAGACCGTTTAAGAATCCGCGTCTACCTCTGAACACTGTATAAGCAGCTATTATTTATGTCCCGAGCATAATGAATGAACAAGGAATCTCGTAGGAAACGGCTCGGTTTAAGCTAATTCCCAGGGCTCGTTAAAGTGACTCTCGGCCCTCGGGGCGGTCCGTGCTCACTTTCCTTAGCCACTCGAACGTCGGAGCACCGCGGCGGATTAGCTACCCTTGGTGTACTATTTTCCGACGTCGGATCTTTGCACTCTCGGGCGTCCCGCAGGGCGTGGAACCTTAACGTCGCCTCGGGCTGACTCACAGAATATATCTTCAGACTCTCCGCTGTGAGACGCGGTTTCCGAGCCGATGGAACGCCGCCGCGCGGTGCTAGAATTTCGCTTGGCACACGCCACGATCACGCTTTCGCGCTGGTCATTATCAACTCGTCGTAAATGTAAATGTAATTCCTCGCGCGGTGGTCTCCGAGGAAAATATCTTTATCGCCTGTTGTTCTCCTATTTTTTTACAACCGCGGTAAATGTTTTCGCCGGACTGTAACGCGACGGCAAGGACAGTTTTTTTTTTAAACGTCACGCCGTGTCTTTTTATCAGTCGCTGATAGCGAGAGGTTCAACAACTCCGCGATACCAGGTGCGCCTCAAGGTTCCCGTATCAATTTTCGAGTTAAGATATACATTTTATGCACTTCTTGGACCCTCTCGTTTTTGGCATCTGTCAAATTTCGATTTTCTCCGTATCTCTTTGGAGCACGGTGAGATTAAAAGCGTCCAACTTTTTCATGTATTTCATGGCAAGGTGGGACATTTTTAGTCCCACCTCGAAATCTTGCAGTAGCTGCATTTATATTTCGTCTTATTTACGTAAAGCAATTGGTAAACGTCTTCAAACAATGTTACAAATGTATTCCTTGTGTTGGGAACATTAACTATTACTATTTTGTTATGTTTTTACATGATTGATGAGTCAACAGTTTGAAAACGTTTAAAAGTGTTAAGAATGATCCAGAAGCAAGGAAATTGGGTGCCGTGTGAGTTGAAGCCGAGAGAAATTTTGTACAAAAACAGCGAGAACTTATTCGAGCTCCTAATATCGGAAATCCTGTGCCTCAAAGAGATATAAGGAAAGCTACGAATCGCTGCCTGACCCTGTACCGTGACTATCTGTTCCCCTGGGAAGAGTCCGCATTAACTTATGCGTCCCGGTTGCAAGGAGAGAAAAACGAGCGGAACCATTATTCGAGCGGTGGTCACCGTTTATTACGCACGGTGTACGTTTCAATGGGAGCAGACGGGGAAAATTGTCCTTAATTAGCGCTGCGGCCGGTAATTGCCGGCGATTCGAGTGATTGCGCGTTTCGACGGTGAAACGACGTTATCCCTGGGGCGAAATCCGAATGTCGTCGCGATTTTAACCCGAAAGACAAACAGTGGGCCAGCGCGAGGAGAGAGACGAGGAGGAGGATCGTACGGTGCATAAATCTTCCGGGTCGTAGCGATTAATTACGGCAGGAAGCGGAGCCCTGTAATTAGATCCTCTCCTCGATGGCCTGCTCTCGGTGTTCACGACAATCCCAACTGCACGACCGGCGGAATCGTGATCAAGCTCGATTTACACGCGTTTCGAAACCTCGTATCGTCGCGTGGCACCAAATCCGCGCCGTTTCGTCTCCTCGTCCGACGCGGAACGTCGGATTCCTTTCGCGCGCTTCCGGGTTTCTTTTCATCCGATCATCGAATCATCGAATCGTTGAATAAAACGAACACGAGCCTGAGATTTACATACGAACTTAATTAATTTAACTAAGTGTTCTGATTCGCGAACATAAAATATTACCCTTTGCACTCGAGGATTCTTTCTCCAAATAGCTATTGAATTTTCCTTTATAACAATTATTTTATATTATTATAATTATGATATATTATATAAATTTATAGTTCTACAATTTTTAAATTAATATCAAATTTAATTCAATCAATGATATATATTCTATTTGTATAAAATAAGTGGTGACTGTGAGTCGTCTCTCGAGTGCTAAGGGTTAAAGATTCATGGCACAATGAAGCTTATAAATTGAAATAAAATCACGAGGAGCAGAGAAATAATTGATGATCGAACCAAACCGATAGCGTTATGATAAGAGAGATACGTTCGGACGTGGCGCCACGCTTGGTAGCAGTTGTTACCGACCGGACAGAACGGCGTGTCATTTGTAACACCGTTCCTGAGCTGCGACCACTGCCCCACTAGGTTGCCGCAACGTTACGGCGCAGGCGGATGATACAAGTGGGAGGTCGGCTTTAAGCAACGGTAACAAATGCAGACGCACCTTAAGGCAGCTATGATGAGGTTACAATGCTACGGTGACACGGAACAGAGCAAGTACCAGAGAACCGTGAACGTGTCTTCGTCTCTGTAGAAGTTACAAAACGGCGTTCGTTGGTTCCGTTGTCCGAGAGTGAAGACCTAACCGCCGGTAGTTAGACTCTGGGTGATTAAGAAAATGGAGAGGAAGGATGTTCTGCGTCTTATCGAGCTGTATCGCGAGCAGCCTATATTATGGGCACCGAAGTACCGAGATAGTCGCTATAAACAGCGCAAGGACGAAGCTTGGTTCGCCATTGCCCAAGAACTGTGCATGCACCCGATTGACTGTCAGCGGAAGATGGAGAATTTGAAATCATCTCTCCGAAGGGAGACAATGAAAATACGAAGAAGCAAGGGGAAAGGTAAAAAAGAAAGATAATAATTCTAGTGACGTTTGGACTCACTGTTTTTTTATCGTAAGGAACCGAGGAAATTTACGAGAGTCGATGGTTCGCGTTCGAGCCACTGATGTTTCTGCTGAAGAAGCATCCTCACGGGAAACATGTGAGTAATTTGAACTTCGTTCGGTGATTCCTGATGTAAAAGATATTTGATATTTAGAAATATGAGATGGACGAAGAGCAAATGGAACCAAGCGAATTCGTCGATGTAAACGAAGAAGAGAACGAAAATTCAAATCCGCCCGCGTCTCTACCGGCGCATCGAGCCTCGTTCGAAATTCATAATTTCGCGGAAGGCGCTAGGACCGCGACTCCCCTGTCGATGTACCAACCCCCACCGAAGAGAGTCAAGATCCAAGAGGAGAATTCGAACGGAGCATCGAGTCAAAACCCGTATTACTCGACAAGGCGGGCGGACGATCACAATTATCATTTCGGAAATCTAGTTGCCTGTAAACTAAGTCATTTTCCTGAAGAAGTACAATACGCTCTGCAAGCTGATATCATGAATTTATTCCTTAAGGCGAAGCAGGGTTATTACGATGAAAAATGCATTACCTGAAATTCGACGCATACTTGAATATTAGAGTATTAAATAATTATTATATTGTTCAACGTATTTTGACTCTAATAAACATTTTCAATCTGATACGTTTATTTTATGCACCCTCTATGTAAAAAAGACTCTGAATATTATTGGCAAATTGTTAGGGACACGAGTTGACACTAGAACTTTGGACTCACTCTACCGTTCTCTTTCTCATTCGCAAAAACTGGTCTCGCTTGACTTTCGAATCGAAATTCCTTGATTCGCGTTATCGATTTCAGCATCCGATAGGACGCGCAATCTCAGAGTTACAGCGAGACACGTATAAATTTATTATTCTGCTTTTTGTCCGACTTATTCTTACAATTGAATACCGTCACAGGAACTTAGCCTGTATCTCTTGCACGCGATATCATCATTTAAGAAACTGGTTCAAGTCATTTAGATAAAATGTGATACGCATTTCCGAGAGACAATGTTGCTTCCAATTGTAAATTAAGAAAATAATATTCCACGAAACAGTGAGTTTTTAAAAAAAGGGGATCGATACCGATTACGAGCAAGGGGGTCGCGGTACCGCGATCCAATTTCCAGACTGTCCTGTTACACGTGCGCGCGGATACGTGGGTACCTAAGTCGATACGTGTCGGCGCAGCCTGCATTCCGCGTAGCGCGCAAAAACGGTGAAATGTACGTTCGCTTCACTTCTTACCGTGTTAACCGCGCGTGTACACGATACTGATGCGATCACGATGCGGATAAACGAGGCATGCGATGCTCATGGAAATGTACTTAGAATCGGGCCGCTTTACAAATTGCCCCCGAACGCTGCTTAAAGATCCTACTTATTAGCAAAGTCAATGTCGTGATATCAACCGTCTGATCTGCTGCTCGTACAAATTTTACATTTATATCGATCAGCTACAAAAAATCAGTAAAATACGAGTAGCTGTGAGTGAAAATAGTATCAGGTATCTCGCAAACGGGTTTGAAACTTGATTGATTGAATTCGAATTCCCTGTAAATACTTCAGAAAATAGAAATAGAGTTCGTAAGTAAGATACCAGACCGATGCCAGATAGTTTCGTATTTTTCGCAAGTATTTGCTAAAGGAAACTTGCTTATTGAAACTGACTTGCATTTATATGGATACTTATACTTATAATAAAATAACGCCGTTATATAAAATACACAATATTATTCGTATTGTATATTATCCCTGGCAATTAAGAAAAGAGTACCGTCAAGGACTTCGAGTTTTCTCGAAACGTACCCGGAGGGCGCGAATCTTCGATCACACGAGCCTCGATAAAAAAGAAACTTCCCTTCGCGCGTATGCTACCGTGCGCGTAAACGACGAACCGGTATAACGTTAATTAATCCTCGGCGCGGAATTACAAGAACCGGCATGACTCGAGTCGATCGTTATCCGTCGCACGACGCAGGTATAGTAAGGATCGTTAATCAATATCCCGGATACGCGGGAAAACAGCGGCTGGCATCCGACACACGTGCGTGTCCTGGACCAGATTCCACGGAAAATAGAACCGAGTCGAATTTTGCGGTCGTTATCTAATCTAACCCGTGAATTTAACCAGATAGGTGAATTAAAAGTGGGTGATTCTTTCTCGCAGAGTAAATAAATATATATTAACTTTCTCTGCATCGTTTCATTATAATTAACGATCTAAGGTTTGTGAATATTGATTAAAAATCATTTTAAAATACAATTGTGCTGCGATTGGCTTCGACGCAAGAGAAATTAAAAAAATTCCTACATGAGATTTATTAACTTAAAATGTAAAAGAATAAAACCTCAAAACATTGATGAAGTGCAAAAACAAAATTATATTAACCCGTTGGGTACGGATTTATTTGAGAAAATATTTGCATGACATAATTAATAAAGTATCCATATACAACGTGTAACCTTTTTTTAAATCCGCTCCTAGGGGAAAAAGTGAGTGACGTGTGTCAGACATTAAATGTACCCAAAGGGTTAACAATGCAAAATCGATTATTATATCATACTGTTTGTTACTATACTTCAGTGTTCAAGTATATCTCTAGGTTTTTTCTAGTAGACATTGTTATTGAATTGAATTTACTAGTGTCATTGTTACTAAACCCTGATCCAAATTTGAACAAAATCGTAAGAAGAGTGTTTTTCCCTGCTACCTTAAGTCGACGACGTTGACGTTAATCGTCAACGCGGTCACGCGACAGGCCGAGCCGCGAAACTCGCGTATCGGTTTAACACGATTCGCGATCCGATATCTCGTAACCGTTGATTTACAGCGACACGACTCGCCGCGTATATACGAAAGGGATCGATCGCGAGAATCGTACATACCTAATGGATTTTCGCCGGAGCTTTTTCGAGCGCCGCTCAGGAGAGAGAGAGAGATACATTAGGCGCTTTCACCGGGACGAATTAAATATGCGGCCACGGCGGCGTAACGATCTTATTGACAATGTCAGTTAGTGGTTATCGCTCGGCAGTCGCCGTGAGCGATCTGAATCGGCGACTGGTTCCGAACAGGTTGAACAGTGGCCGTGCGCTCGCGGGAAGGTTGATTTATGCGCTCTTATCGGCGAACAACTAAAATTACGCGTGATCTGTCATCGGTGGGAACAAATTGAGACGCTGTTAGAAATCAACCGTGAGGCTCGGGGAAATATCGCGGAAAAATATCACCCCGAGCACGGAAATCGCGTGACACGGTGAATCTCGCATCGACCCGACGCGAGGCATTGAATCTACTCATCAGCCGACTAATTGCAATTGCGAGCTTTCATTAGTCTCAAGTTTATGGGACTCAGGGAGCACATCAAAATCTGATTATACAACACGAACGATGGCTAATTCCCGTGTAATCTTCCCGCGAGGCTTGAACGGTAGTACGATAAGAATCTGCGTTTGACGCGGGAACGCCCACCAGTAATCGCATGCAAATCGGCGTTGTAACAAGACTTACGCACGCGCCCGTGAAAAACTGGCGTAAGCGCGGGCTGCCGGGTTTACTGATACGATTTACGGGCGCAGCTACAGCTTGGGACAATGATTCCTGGTTAGCTCACGCTTGTGTTAATTTCTTCTAAGGGGACAAGAGTCAAAGAGAGTAACGAGTCTATGTTATGTTTTTTTAAAACTTGAATTGTTGTTGATTTGAAAAGAATTTTAACTTGATAAATAATTGCTAATGAAATTTTATTTTGAAATGTAATGAATACAAAATTTAAATATATAGACATATTTATTCATTTATTTAATGATTTAACTAAATGAATTCTTAATTGCTGGGCTGCTCTAAAAGAGTTAAGCAAATACCCAAAATAAGACCAACAATTATAGTTCTACTAAAATTATTTTTGCTAAGTTAGCTAGTTAGAAGAATTTCATTTTCTACTTTCTTATATTATCTATTAATAGTTGACTAATTTAAATTTGTTAAATCAAGTATTAATTATTGAATCCCATTAAAAAGTCGAAATAAATTCTCATTATTCTGAACTCACTGAATATACAAAGTACCACTATTGTTAATTCATATGTTAATTAGTATCCACTGGATAATAATATACTTAATCAATTTTTTATCAATTTCAAAATAACAAGAATTAAAAGAATAAATGTATATTTATTACTCTTTAAAAGTAAAAATCAATAAAAGCTCGAGTTAGCCAGGAATCATTGTTCTGTAAATAACTAGAATATTCTTCAAATGCAAATGAAAAGCAATGAGTCACTTTCGATGTGACGAAAAAGTTAATATTCAATTGTGGCATTTAAATATGGCCGGGAAATGGCAGAGATTTGTCTTTTTGATCGTGAGATCAAACATTGTCAAGGTGATGAATATCGCTTGAGGGACAATCGTCCGACTGACACGAGAAACAACGGTGTAATCTTGGATCGTCACCGGAGACGAGGTTAATCGAATTCAGCTCGCCCCCACGCGACGAATTTTACAGAGGTCCAGACACCGCCGCGATAAATCGCCGGTCAGCACGCGTAAAGCTGTTGCGTGCGAGGATATTCGATTTGTATTGTCAACGCAATCAGCGAGGGGCGATACGGCCTGAAAGCCGCTCTAGGTAAATCCGCATACCTACGTGTAAAACGATCCGCGTGCGGTTTTACGCTAACGAATAGACCTCGACCCGATCAAAATCCCCCGTGGAACGTCTTCATTCCGTTGGAAGCTGGTATATGAAACGAGCCAGCCGAGCGTAATAGAGTTCTCGCGAGCCGGCGATTTATTTTACCGAGAAGAGGTAGTTAAAACGGATGGGAAGATTTTACGACGGCAATAACGGATAAGCATTTACGATAAAAGTACTCTATATAAAAGACAGTGACAATAGAGGTGTAAGAATCTTGTCGGGATAAGAGGATGTCGAAGGCTGTCCAGATTGTCAAGTCGATCAATAATCACAACGAGAGGCTCGATCGCTGGTTGATGCCAAGTACATCGAAGACGTCGATTGTTTCAGTGAACAGCGTGGGAGCAACTATAAAGGAACTCGTCTTTCAAACCGACGTGAATTAATAATAAAACAGTCTGATAAATCGAGAGCAAATGAATGTATTTATTTTTGTTGATTCAGAGGACAATTATAAAAATCAGTTATGATACGGGTTAAGTTGCACGTGTGTTAATTGGATTCCTAAGGGAAATACAGAAACTTCCGGGACACCTACGCTCGCGAATCTTCGCGGATAACTGCGACCAGTCGGTGTTTCAAAGGGGAACGATTTTATAAATCATCTTAGTTACATGCACGAAACGAGTCAATGGATAGAAAAACAATGCGTGATATTAATTCATATCACTTAACGTTCAATCGTTTATCAAGCATCTTGTCTGCTATAAGTTTGCGATAGAAAAGAAAACCCTTCAGCGACATCGCAATGATAACACGAGAAACCCGATAAAACACTCGAGTCAGAATTTGCAGTCAACATTTTGTACACAGAGGCATCGAGTGTCTCGGAGTACGAAGGATACGCAAACACTCGGAGTTCCTTCCCGGCAGTCTGCCAAAACGTTCGTCAACCCACGCTGAAGTGGGAGCGGTTAACTGAATGAACCGATGGAGCGAGCGTGAAAGTGCCGACAGAGAAAATAAGAAATCTATAGGTGGTCAAAAATCGGAGCTTGAACAGCAGGTAGAAAGGAAAGCGGTATTTGCATGCGAAAACACAGGGTTCGCGGCTGTCTCGTTTATCAGAGAATTGATTGACGAGACGATCGACCGTGCAGGTGTATACTTCCGATAAAAGATGGCATTTATCGGAAATAAGAAAATTCTTTGCCAATCGTAGAGATACTAATAAGTATAATAAATGAGCCGAGGGAAAGCTTTCGTGGTTTATACCCATTCCACGTGAGGCCGTCGGTGGAAAAATGTTGGGATGGTTAGCGGGCAACGGGGAAGAGTTACCGGAGGCAATTACCGCGTCTTGTACCGTAAGCCGGTACAACCCCCTGGGAACGGCGAGTACTCGCTTACATCGGAATACAATCGGGGGGCCCCGCGAACGTCTCATTCGTAGGGCTCTTTGTAAGTCGTCGCGTCGTTGAAGACGAATCGCGGAACGAGTCACGAAACGTGTCTTTGCATCCCGAAAATTGCAGGAAACACGGTAGGCACGATGCTGGGAGATGCAACCGGGGCACGGTTCGCCGATCCCGAGACTCGTGATTCCACCGTGTTCCATTCACGAGTGGGTGCCCCGAGCGAGATACGGTGAATGTTAATGAGCCGCTCGGTCAGCTGCTCGATCCCATAGGAAAATAATCCGAGAAATTTCATTTCTGCTTCGTAGTATTTTTTGCTTTTGATATTTCTTATTAAGGTTGTATGAGCAGGAAGAAAGTTTGAGATGTAGTAAAAATATACAAAGAAATAATCTTCGAGGGAAATATAATATTTATAGAAGAATTTATAAAATTGTTTGACGTGTTCTTTGAACTTTTTTTATATGATTGTACGAGGCGTTTTTATGTAAGGGTTCATAGAATCTTAAATGCCTCGTGTGCCGTCATTCTTTCATTCTGTCGACCCTCGTCATCTGATTAATTTGGGAATGACTGATGTAATACTTCATCTCCTTTTCATACAACCGCTATTTCATTATTCGAATACATTGTAACGTTCCGTTACAATGTAAACCTACGCAGTCATACAACGTATCTCTAAAGAGGTACCAGTACCGATATAAAACTGGCACTTGACTCTATCACGGACTCCTCCCACGCAACGATAAACTTCAAAACTGTCGTCGAAATATAATCAGAAATTTTCATATATTCGCGAACAAAAGATAGAACTCTGGGGGATTTCATTTTACACACTACAGGCACATCACTTTACGAACACTCGCCGCGACCGGAAGCGCATTATTCACGCTCGATTTTTCGCCCGAGAGCCGTGCAAAAAGTATGCTAAAGTTTTAGACGGATATACGCGTCGCCTCAGGGTGCACGGTGATCGAGAGAGATAATAAAATGGCGTGACAATGGGCATCGGTGCCACCCTGTCTGCCCACGTACGTCCGCGATTTTCACCCGAGTAAATTCCATAGAAAAAGGAGACGCGATTTTGTGAAATTCTCGCCAGATGTTCGGGTAGGATAAGAAATCGGTAAATACATAGCCCGATTGATGGACCCGTTTCAACGTTATCCGGATTCGCGGAGGACGAGATTCCACCGGGGGATAAGAGGCCTGGCTAGGCCACGGCAGTGCGGTAGAAAATTTATGACCACGATCTCCCGGCCAGGCTATTCGTCAGGGACGATCGCGAATCTCAATCCTCCGTCTTGACAGAGTGTGCCCGGTGGTAGAGGGCCCACGAGCGGAGTTCGTATTACAAAGATCCGGGAAGATCTTTCCGCTTTGTCAGCGAACAAAAAACCGACCCGCGTTACTCCGGCGAGCAATTTGTCCTTAGCGTTTCTTTATTATTCGTCCCACGGAAACGTGCCGCGTTACCTTTACTCCAGGTAGGAACACGCGTACTCTTTCAAAGACAATCGCCTCGCTTTCTTCGAGCTCATCCATAAGCCGTGAATACTATTAACATTTCATAAGGTTTCAAATGTTTCAACCATTTGTAACCGGATGACTTTTATACAGGATATGTAACCAGCTTTTGTTTGTGTCACTTTTCCCTAGAGGGACAAAATCCAGGAGCAATAAGTCTTTATCCTAATTTTTCAATGTTCGATCTAGGAGCAATGCTTTGAATCCTGATATGACTTAGAAGCTTCAGGAATTTTTATCTCAAATACTATAGAACCTATTTAAGAGTGTTAGATGTACAAATCCTCTATATTCACAATCTTCTACTATCAACATTTATGCCTATTTTAATGTTGCCATTTACTAAGATTCAAAGATTTAAAGCATCTTGCAAATAATGATTTTTAACTAGACGAAATGTGTAACTTTCCAACAACCGAAACAGAACAATAAACTAATAAAGTTGACAATATCATTAACTAACAAGTTTCCTGACGACCTAATAATAACACGTATCACAGTTTTGATGCAAATTATATAGACGATCTAATTATTATCTGCCTCCTTCCTCGTGCCAGGTGTGCTTGAGCTAATCTGTATTCCCCGGAGCAGTCGCGATTTACGAGCTTTCTATCAAGCATTCCCGATACCCCGGGATGCGAAATAATTGAAATGCGAGGTAGACTTATCAGGCAGCGGATTCCGGCCGCGTCGGCCAATAGCCGACAATTAATAGGGGCTTCTTCACGGTCCGAAGAGAAGGCTCTTTCCATACGATATTGTGTATTTCGTTCGAGTCCGTGTCCCGAATCCGTGGGGCATAAATATCTCCGAGGAACGCGACTGGAAACGTGGCTCGTAAAAATAGAAACGTGGAGTAATTAATGTCGATTGAAGTAGTTGGTCCCGCGATACGGATAACCCCTTTCCTCTACTTTAAAACCAGCCAGCCGGCCTGCGGGCCGAGGTTAATTGAACTCAATTAAAACTGAAGCGATACCCTAGCGATTGCGTTCGTTTTTAACCGTAGCCGCGATTTCCCGGCGAGATATCATTCGGGAACGCTGAATAGTAACGATCCGTTCCTGCGATCTTTTTCTTACAGACGACGAACGTGGGCGGCAGCAGCGTGGTGGAAAAGCTGTCGTTCTACAACCACACGGAATGCGAATGCCGGGAGCGGACCGAGTACGACACCGGCAACGAGAGGCCCTCCGAGCATCGAGTCTACAGGCATCATCAGTCGCCTCAGCCTCAGAACATGAGAAGGGCTCAACCGAGAAAGCCGTGAGTTTCAAACTCAAACAAATCGTATATCTCTCATTGGCTTTTGGACACCCTGCATAAAATATAAAGGGTTAATATTTCTTGAAGTTTCATCAACGAAATGATTTATAATTTTGCAGATGTCGATGCCCTTCAGAGTTCACACCTAGGCTCACGTCCGAAGGCGAGTGCCAGTGCAACTGCTTCGAGAACCATCAGAATTGCATCAAGATTAGACGGGGAAAGGGATACTTCTCCCTTGCCGATAGAATGTGAGTACAATTACGAAAATTTCGATGGTATAGACGGTAACCCGTTTGATTGTTCAGATGCATTCAAAACGAGGAGTGCGCAACGCCTGGCTGCGAGTTCGGCGAGTACATGAGGCGACAGGGTAAATGTCCCCGGAAGAAGGACAAGTTCGACGCGATCGCCAATTACCACACGAACCTGAACCACCGATACAGAAGCTAGAGAGAATTTGATGGAAGAGAGAACACGTGCCAATAAAAAGAGAGCGTGAGCAAATCGACGGTGCCATTTACTTTCCGAGTACCTTTCGCGAGAGACTCGATATATGTATATGTACCCCAGAGGCAGTTATGTATAAATGTACCCTGCTACAGCGAGACTTCATTATTATCGTCACCGTCACGAATGAATGTATCTGTTTCGCGCAGCTTGAAACTTAAGTCTGACATCAGACTGCTCGCGAAAACGAACGAAATTTTCAGCTGTGTTAGCTGATGTGCCACGTTTCGTTTCGTCTGCATGCAATGTCGATAGATTGGGATGTGACCAATTAGAAAGGCGATCATAGAGATCTTTATGGAGAGCGCAGAACGAACGACAACTGAACTGTGCCCAAGTACGTTCACTCGTGACGAGGACCATACGCTCCGTCGCTCCCATTTTTTTTTTTTTTATACTATGATCAGACAGTGATACGTTGCATGTAGCGGTAAGGACGTTTCAGCGGAACGCGTCCCGTTTGAGTATTCTACGTTTCGATATTTAATCGGCCTCCCTCGATCCCTTGGACAGCGAAACAAGGACGTTACTCCCGCTGCGCTTATACTCGACCGCTGTTCAAGAATCGGGAAATAACGGTGCTGCAGTTTTTACAATCGATTTCCCCGGTGAATCTGTAGATCTGAGAGGCGATAATTGTTAAAAGAGACTCGGTAACAAAAGCCTAGTCTTATTAGATCCTGCATCCCTTTCTTTAGAATGTTCTATGCGCGATCGTCAGCGTGAGAGGATATCGTCGGTCGTATACCAAAGCGAGGAAACAGTATGAAATAGATTTCTAAAGTAGGAACAATCGAAATTCGTGCGTTCAATTTATCTGTGGTCGATCACGTTTCGCGAAGTGCGAAACGTGAAACGAGAGAAGACAAATGGTACGAGCATAGGGCGTGATTCTTTTTTATTCTTAGAAAGACCCACCGCAGGATCATCGGTCATCTGTACAGACACAGAGGTCGGACCTTCGAAGAAGCAATATGAAATACGCGAGTTAAAGAAAGAAAAATATGAATATACTCGATGCGTTCGGGTATTTCACGTCGCACCCCCGTAAACGTGTTTTGTACGCTTTTATATATACGTTATTGATAGTATGTACGTACGCAGTAGGCGAAACCGATTTAATAGCTGATTCAGCATTTATAAATAAAATCGCAACTTACATCTAACTGGGCCTCGTTGGAGTCTTCTTTTACTCGTCAGATCGCTCGATGACCTTTACCCTTCGTCTTAATTAGCAACCAAACGTTTCACACTCGTAACTGATCAAAGCACAACCACCAGCGTGTATCACCCGCGTAATTGTCCAACGACGCTTCGAGGTCCTATGCCCGCCACCTAGTGGACATATTCGTAATTATATTTAAAAACTGTACCGGTAAACTAGTGATATTTAAATATATCATTCCATTTCTATTACTTTTTAAATTCAATAGTCATGTTAATTCTAATTTTATTACTCGTCTTATTACTCATATATGTATATTAAAGGGTTTTTTTAACCCGTCAAGCAAATAAATAAATAAATATGTGTTCAACTGTAATACATTCACTGCCCTGGATTGTGTTTTTGTTTCTAACAATTGGTAAATTTGTAAATATCGAAATAACTGAACAGCAGATGACATAAAGACATAAGACATAAAGACATCTAGA
>SHCU01000310.1:107967-127027 GCA_004307685.1 Ceratina australensis
CAGGTGATAATAGCAGTCAGGGTAAACACACACACACACGCATTTTAGAATTTCAATGAATATTTTCTACGAGAACTGTGTCTCGGAAAGCGCAATCCTCTGTTCGCCCTTATTTCGCGTTTGACTTCACGGTAAGTTGTATCGAGGGCAGAAAGCACAAACGCGACGATAATTTCGATCGTTTACTTGTATCTTCTCTGTGATCTTTATTCATCGACGGACGCGGATCTCACGTAAAGAATATTTTATTTTTGAACATCGAAGAACCTCGGTGAAAAATTCTTCTCGGAAAGGTACAGAAGATTGAGACAAATCAGATTCCTAAAAATTGTTACTCGAATTCGATCATGGTTTAATTAGTGACGATTGATCTTGTTTCGTTTTCGATACTCGACGTTCGTCAGGACATCATTGGGAGATCATCGTGACAAATAATCTTGCTCCTACAACTTCGCCGGTGATATTTTCATTAACCTGTTTGTTAGATATAATAAAGATGAAGCGAGGGAAAAGACATTTGTGAACGTCGCATATTGATTGTACTTAGACATTATTGAAACGTTGAGCGTTTAATACACCGTAAAGGTAGAGATAGTACAAGTTTATAAAATGAAACATGAGAGAAACAGAGAAATTATATATATATGTACGTAATATACTACACACCACTACTCGATGCCTTGCGTTAACAAAGATTTAATCATTTTCTAAAGAACTTTAAATTCACCGAACGAAACGTCAAACGCACGCAATATACTTACCTAGTACTTATCTTCTACGACAAATTACTATTATTTACTATCGAATATACTTACTAGTCACGTTTTGTTTAAAAAGGCGAAATAAGTATCCCAAAGACATTCTTCGCTCTCTGACGGTATTTTTTTCCACAGCTCTTTATGATTCCATTCGCGTAGCGCAACACGATGTTAAGTGGCGATTATTTCGCAAGTATTCTAATTTTAATTATTTTTATACGGACGTCAGTTTAGGTGTATAATTGTAAGCTCTTTTATGTCCGTTATTTATAAGCATCTTAATTACACGTGGTTACTTAGCACGCGCAAGATTTATTTAATCTACGTGTGCCATTAATTAAAAATCAAAAAAAAATTGGAAAACAAAATATAATATCGATCAACCACGAGTGTTTTTGGAACGATAGTTTTTGTAACACGCCAGCTGATCCATGGCATTGATACGAGTATATAATATGTATAATAAGCAAATGAAAAAAAAAATATATGATTATATATAATTTCATTAAGATGATGTGTCCAGTACTTACGAAGCACTCATTCTTCTGCGCGATGACTTTCAGTTCTGCTTTACATCAATGTTATTGTCCGATCGGTCAATATTGGTAACCGATTGCATCAGGTCTTGTCCAGGTATGATTGAGAGATAAGTTAATCTTGGAACGATATTTGATGCCTGTCTTTTTAAAGAGAACGGGGTTTTTCTTTGCACGATTGATAACGAATCGCGAACGACCCAACGCGATAAAAATAAGCTGTGTCTGCTTAAGGTGCACTTTTAACGAGAGGATCTCATCGGGAATAGATACCGCATGGAAAACAACTCGGATAACCAGCGCTATTAGAACAACCAGCGAGATTTATGGCTCGTAAAAGCTACGAAGGATGCACTAAAAGACAATTGCGTTCAAGGAAAAATAGAATTGCTACGAAACTCATAATTTTATTCGTTACATGTCATTACATCCTAATTTTTTTAGATTCTAAGCTAGGATTTGATGTCGCAATCCGAGTGCGATTTAAGCTTAACGGTTGTACTTGATGATTCGTGTTCTCAAAAATAATATCTGTTTACTCCCACGCGTTCCGCGTTGGGTTTCCCAGAAATATCGTTCAACGTAACGAGCAACGCAATCGTAGGTAATCCAGTTACTCCGAGAAAAACCGATTCCGTCAATTTTGCCAAAAATTTATTTACGCTGTGCCGGAAGAGTAATCATTAGTGATGGCTGGAACTGCTACTTTTGAATCACTCGTGATTCGATCGCGTTCGTTTTTAATCACGGTGATTTTTCACAGTGATCCGTGATTTTCGTGATCGCTTCGTGCGGAGAAAGAAGCTGGTACTAGCACTTGTGCGCTTCATATGAACCAGAAGAACAGGAGCGCTTAAAGTAATATCACAGTAATACGATTTAATATGGTAATAGGTATGATAAGAAAGATAAGAATGGTTACGTGTTACCGTAGCAGCGCTGACTCAGAATAATTGTCCGAATCTGTACATCACAATCATAATCTATTTCAAGTAATTTTTGCAGATATGAAACAGGTTTGAATATCACGAACATTGTAATCATTAATCAGGTTACTTGCAATCAAGCTTGTGATTGAGAATAAATACTCGTGATCGTGGTTTTGTGATCACCGTGAAAAATCACAGTTAGTGATTTTGAACGCCACCTCTAGTAACCAGACAATCAGCAGGTATCAACTAAGTGGGAACGACGACCCACAGAAATGATCCAGAGGGTTCTTGAAATTACCTGGAACCAACACTTGTTTGTCACAACACTCATCAAGTGGTCACTGCCTGACGTCGTACATACACGCAAAGATTAGATACAGACCGACCTGAATAATGTCTATAATAATAATAACATAATGGTACTGATTAACTATGTTAACTCGTACGCGTACGCAACGTCGAGTTCGAATTGCGACGAAGCTCACGATAAAACGCAAATCGCCAGTAATGAAACTCAAAGCATCGTTGAGAAATTCATTACTAAAAAATAGACAAATTTCGATCTTCTATTTTATTTAAAACCTCGAAATTACGATGAACGAAGAAAATATTTGATACGCGCTAGCGAGAGAAGGCGAACCGGGGGTAAGAAAAAAAAAATGCCTGAAATACTGGAGCGCGTGGGAGGTGAATGTATCTCTATTTAGGGAACCGGCTGTAGCTTCCAGGTCAAGAACGCATGTCGCGTCGCAGCGAGAGTTCGAAGTTCGAACTCTGCTCGTCACAGTGAAGAGCAGCACGCCGCGGTATTGGTGATCGATATTGCTCGCGGGTATCGGTCTCTTGTATCTCCGCTCGGGAAAGCGAACTGCGCGAGAGCCACGCGCGTTTATCGAGATATCAAACAGAGACGCGTATAAGATATAAGGGGGGCCGGCGAGAGCAGCCAGTATTCGCTGGATCTTTGCTTTCGATCGAGCGCGATCTCCAGTCGCAGTAGATATAAATATACCGTTACGAAGAACAGAGAGAGAGAGAGAGAGTGACTTGTACAGGCAGACATGCGGTGAGGCAAATATTTTCGTTTCCACGATTCAGGCTTACTTTTCGAGTCGGTTCTAATTCTCGTTTCGTTCCAGGCTTTGGGTATTGTTAACGCTGTTCCTGCTCGTCGCGGTGCTCGCATCGGAGGCGTTCGCAGGCAACCCTGGGAAGGAAGTAAAATCGAGCAACTACCAGAAGAGAAAGAGGGACGTGGCTTATTCGAAGTGAGTTCTAACGGACAATACGTTATATTGACACGTAGAGATCGCGTGAATCTTTTTTTGCGCTCGACTCTTATCTCGGCGACGGACTTTGCGACGATTTTCCGCGATGGGACGACTCTCGGTCTTGTTTCAGGGAAACGAGAAAGGAGAACGGAGATGGCAAGAAGCTGCAGCCTAGAAAGAGGAAAAACAGCGAGGAGGAGAACGCCGAGGTCCCGTCCGAGAGCGTGGCTCAAAAAGAGGAGCCGGGTAAGCCGAAGAGCAAGAAGCCGAAGCAAAAGGAGAACGTAGACCCGAAGAAGAGCGAGTCTCCGAACGACAAGCCTAAGAAGAGGGGTAAGAACGTCGCGGAGTCTGAGGAAGTTCGGCAGAAGGGCTCGAAGAGGAGGGACAAGAAACTGAAGGGGAGGAAACTTGACGAGCGAAACGTGGAGAGCGAGAGAAAACAGGGAAAATCCAAAGAGGCGAGGAAGGAGAAGAGAGAGAAATTGCAGAAGAGAAAGAAGGAGGCTACCGTACCGGAGGAAGTGGAGAAACCGGTGGAAGTGAAGGAGTCGAAGAAGGACGCGAAGAAGGCTGAGAAGAGTAGAAAGAAGCGAGAGGTCGAGCAGGTCGAGAAAGTTGAACAGGAAGTCGTTGAGGCGCCTGTGGAGAACGAAAACCCGATAGTGGAAACCGCGAACGGAAAAGCGGAGAGCTGCGCGAGCCCGAAGAACGATGAGTGCGGGGAGAGTGAGGAAACCGAGAACTAAGGTGACGTTCAGTTTAATCTAAGCGTTCGCGTTATTATATATACTTTTTAAATGATATTTCGAATTGCCGGTTCGGTCAAACGGCACTCGACGTTTCCCGTATCTCGGCGATGATTCATCGACCAATGAGAACACCCCACGTTATATGAAATCTCGTTTACTTTATCTCTATATCTACATCGAATCGCGCGAGCATTGTCTTATTTACAAATAATATTCCATAAGCGTGATCGCGCGGATGCGTCGCGAGACTTCAAATGTACATACAGACGTGAAGAATAAATGTTTTTGTAAAATCGAAATCCGTTTCTAATCGCTCTTGCTGTTGAAAGTTGCGCTCCAGCCGGTGCCAACGTTGTTCACCGACGAGCCGTACGTTACTCTTATCCGATTGCCGGCGGCCTCGAACGGTGCCGGTTCGTCCTAAGAAAATAAATAGACAAATATTCGAATTAAACGGTGTTCATCGTCGTTTCGAATAATTTGATTATTGTTTATATTACCCCGCCGCAATACGAATGGGCCAGGGTTGCGCTTCCACTCGAATAGACATCATAAATTCGAACCACGTTGTACATGTAATTGCAAGTGTCCTTCGTTCCTATATCGAACACTGTGAACGTGAGAGTGACTTTCAAGCCGGCCGGCACGCTGACGTCCCAGGTGCATTGCGTGTTGTTGCGATACTCGTTCGGATACATCGGCGACGTGAACGATCCCGCGTAATTAAATATTCGGCCACCGCAGCCACGACCTGTCAAACCATAACACCCGTTCGTATCTTTTATCTCCAATCGGTTCCCTCGCGCCGTGTTAAATGCCTATTTATTTGCTTTTCAACAAACATTCTTATCTGTTTTCCAACGAGCATATCGCTTAGGAGATTTAGTGAAACTGCGACTATAATACCGAGACCGTAATATCGTAAAGTAATATTCATTACCAGCGTTAGTGGTCGTGTACGTGATGTCGTAGAACTCGTAGGCACTGTGCCACTCGGACCAGGAATGCAAGCTCAACTTGTTTCCGGTGCTGAATACGGGACTCGGAATACCCACGTTGTACAACGACGCTAGCATATTCCCATTGAAATCACCGTCGAAGATCTAACGGTTTCAAACGGGAACGAACGTGTTAATCAGTTACAAGTAGGAATTAAGAGTGAGACTTGCCTGCAACGCTGAACCTGTGCCCTCGTCCGCGTCGTAGAGCGACATTTGATTGAAGTACAGGGAGATCGTGTGGCCAGCAGGAGCTGTGATCGTGATCCAGCAATCCACGATGCTGTCGTGAATGATTCGACCCTGTTCCTCGGTGAAGTTACGATCACAAGTCGCTCTGCCGTACTCCAGCTTGAAACCCTTATGATCGCCGCTGTCGCCTTTGAACGACACTTCGATTTCGGTGCTATAACTGCACGAGTAAATGGATTTTTTAAATAAGATTCTACGATCGAGCAAAGTAAATGGTTCGATTCTACCTGTAGTAATCGTGAGGCAGTTTGCTACCACAGTATCTGTACGTCGTTGTCGGCGCGAAGGCATTCTGCAGGTCGATTACGAGTAGACAGTTAGAAGATTTATACATGTATAATGAAATAATTCTGATGATTTACTTACCGAGCTTTGCATAGTCTCGCCTTCGGCCCAAATGAAATCCTCACCGAAACCTTGTTCAATGTACTGCCGGTTCTATGTGCGTTTCATATAATTAAAGGACGATGGAATTTATTTGTTAATAATAGAAATCTTACCGATGTATCTGTGATTTGAACGTAATCGGTCTCGCAGCGCGACGAAGTAGCCAGATCGAAGTTTAAGAAATGTATCTGTAGTCTCTCGACGTATAATCCTTCGGTTCTTATCACCCATCGACATCTCGAGCCTACTCCGAAATTCTCTGGATAATTCGGTGAAACTAGTACCTGTTTCGTGTCGTTTATTACCGCCGGAGCGAACTGACACATCGCTGGAAGGGATAGAACGTATCGTTGTTTATCGAATGAACGATAGATCAAGAGATATTTTATGTATGTTACCATCTACTGTTTCCAATGTTCCACTGGCTCCAGTCCCCTCATCCGTTCCATCGCTGAAGAATCGTATCCAAAGCGCGCTCGTGCTGGAGAGTATAGGAATCGGTGGTTGATCGCCACAATATTTTCCTATGAGTTCAGCGTAAGGGCTAGCACCGTCACGAATCTAATATAAAAAGCAAAGAAAAAATGTACAAGGAAAATGAGAGCAGGAAAGGTTGCATTTCTGTGTAATAATTTGTATTCACCTCGATGAAATCTCTTGTGCACTTCTCGGTAGTTCCATTAGTAGTATTAGCATATTTAATGTCTATGCTGTTGATAGTGAATTTGATATTCTTTCCTGGTGATGTTATCACAGTCCAGTGGCAATCCTCAAGACTTTCATACTTAGCACCTGTTTGCGTCTTAAATGATTGACTCTTACCGGCGGTTAAGTTGATGTTACCGCCACAGCCTGCCGCCTCGCTCTTCGTGAACAGAACCTACGATCGTTGATCTTTTAATAAATCATTCTCCAGGAAATAGATGTGGTCCGAATTTAACATTAAACTTCGTCAAACCTTCGCTACGAATCCACGAAACTGTTGGTAGTCATCCGCCTCGAAATTGACCAGCATCAAGTTCGAGCGAGATTTAATGACAGGTAAATTCCGCGTCAGATTTCCGCACAACGTCGCCAGCTTATTCGAATCATTCTTGGCCAGCCCTTCGTAAATCGTCACTCGGTCGAAGTAGCATCTAAACGTATACACGTTCTAATTAAAATGTTTGCACCGAACAACTCTTACTAAAATGATTGTACAGTTGTCACGATGATCGTATTCCGATCGTAAAACAAGACGCATACTGGTTAGTGTATTCGATTTCGAATAGCTCGAAGCGAAGCACGACGCTCTTGTCCTTAGGCGCTTTGATTTCCCAATTGCACGTCAATCCGTTCACATATTCCTGACCGTTCGTTAAGGGCCTGATCTCTGTCGGCTCTGTTATCGTCCCGCCGCATTCTGTTAAACAGTAACGACGCTTAGAGAACGCGCGTAATTGATTCGTTCGATTTAAGTACCGTTCAGGAAATACTCGAACGCGAAACCGCTCCTTTGAATGAATCCATCCGTTCTGAAAATGATCTCCGTTCTGCCGTACGATTTTATTATCGGCGGCTTGTCCGTTCCGCACCACGTTCCTTCATCCTCCGCGTACTTCACTACATACTTCATCGTCAAGTTGTCGAAGCGACAGCTCTTCTGAAGTGCCTCGATACCTTGAACCGATCGAGGAGTAATTATTATTTCATATTATCGTATTTCATATGAAAGGGTCTAGCCGAATAAGATAGTGAAACATGCCCTTAAACGAAATTCAACTTCCGATGAGCCATTCGATAGAGGGTCTAAAGAAACCGTGTTGTGCCAATTTTCAAACCCCTATCTCAATCCAGAGGGTAGATACGGGGTAAAATGGATTTCAGCGTTTATGCAATATTTTTCCTATTAAGCATCTTGGAAAAGATCTGGAAAAATTCTGACATATTCTCGGGATTGTGCCTGACAATAGAGAATTTTTTCAGATTTTTTCGTTGAATGGTTCGGCCGTGAAAAATCAAAAATGGTAAAAATGCATTAAAAAATGCTGATTTCACATAGAAGTTTTCGAGCGACATCATTTATATTTTTGCAGTAGACGTCCTTTGACCCAACTATTATACTCAAATTTTTTCAGAATTTTCGGTGTGGTGCGCCGTACTTTTAAAAATCAAAAACCGATTTTGACGACGATTTTTGCGCGATGAAGTATCTTAAAATTCGAATTTTTACACTTCCCTCAATCAGTATATGTATCTCGTTATTTTAACTGTATTTCTATTCAACGACACACACTAAATTTTACACATATACAATAACGATTATCAGAGAAAATCTTATTCGGGTAGGAAGAAAGCTCCCCTTTGCAAACCATTCACGGTTTGCACTACGTTCCTGTAAATAGAATTTTCAAATCGCGTTCACTTAATTCCGGAAAATCTAAAAGGTCTGATGAGGATATTTGTTGGAACGGAACTTTACGTCTATTCAAATGTTTTGCTTCTACTTCTAACGCTAAACTATTTTGTGTCTCGGCATTGAACATACGGCTAATTATTTCACTCGAATTTTCTACATCTGAATTTAATCGTTTACCAAAGATATTATTTAAAAAGGAAGCTATTCTACAATAGGAACCGACTACTGGAAGAAGCTTATTATCTAATTGACGATGTAACAAATGATATTTTTGTCCAATAATACCATGCACTGCTTCGACACTACCCAGCGAACTTTAGTTACTTTTCGCGATGCATTAGCTTCCGATGTTGTTAATTGATGCCGTTTCCCTTTTAACGCAGGCATTATAACTATGTATCCGCACTCTTCCAAATAAGATGTGATATCACGGAAGCCCCTGTCGACAATGCACAAATCTCCAGGTCTCATTATCTTCCGTAGGCCTGTTGGATCTTCCATGACGATCTTCATGATATTGGCATCGTTTTTCGTTGCATAAAAATGCCCAAGCATATCGACAATAAACCCGTTCGTAGTGCAAACCGTGAACGGTTTGCAAAGGGGAGCTTTTTTCCTACCCGAATAAGATTTTCTCTGATAATCGTTATTGTATGTGTGTACCATTTAGTGTGTGTCGTTGAATAGAAATACAGTTAAAATAACGAGATACATATACTGATTGAGGGAAGTGTAAAAATTCGAATTTTAAGATACTTTATCGCGCAAAAATCGTCGTCAAAATCGGTTTTTGATTTTTAAAAGTACGGCGCACCACACCGAAAATTCTGAAAAAATTTGAGTATAATAGTTGGGTCAAAGGACGTCTACTGTAAAAATATAAATGATGTCGCTCGAAAACTTCTATGTGAAATCAGCATTTTTTAATGCATTTTTACCATTTTTGATTTTTCACGGCCGAACCATTCAACGAAAAAATCTGAAAAAATTCTCTATTGTCAGGCACAATCCCGAGAATATGTCAGAATTTTTCCAGATTTTTTCCAAGATGCTTAATAGGAAGAATATTGCATAAACGCTGAAATCCATTTTACCCAGTATCTACCCTCTGGATTGAGATAGGGGTTTGAAAATTGGCACAACACGGTTTCTTTAGATCCTCTATCGAATGGCTCATCGGAAGTTGAATTTCGTTTAAGGGCATGTTTCACTATCTTATTCGGCTAGACCCTTTCATATCATGTAAGAATGTTTTCATTAATATTCTCACTGGTTTCAAGTTGGAAATCCGTGAATCTGACGATCATGCTCTGCTCAGGCGCCAGGAGGGTATAGTTGCAGAACAGATTCGGCGGGTAGTACTTCGGATACCTCGGCGAGACAATGGTTTTTTTGTGCTTCGAAGTTACTTCGTAAACGCCGCCGCAGGCTTCGGTCCAAACGGCGCGGAACCCGTCGCCCTGAATCGCCTCGTTCGAGTGGAAGACCACTTTCAAACGGTTGCTGCTCGAATTGAACGCCGGCGGTGTGCTCCTTCCGCAGACCTTGGCCAGCTCCTTCCATCCCTCGGCCGAGGACGCGTTCGTCCGCGACGCCCAGTCGGAAATCTTTCAAACAAAAGCACAGTCCCTTTGTTCGATACGGTGCTATTCAGCGAACGAATCCAAACGGCCGTCGGAAATTTACCTGCACGTAATCCTTCTCGCAATTGGAGCTGGTCTCTAAGTTGAAACGATCGACGAATCTCAGACTGACGTGATACCCGTTGTTAGCTGTTATTTCCCAAGTGCACTCCGCGTTGTTAGGATACGGCGCGGGGAACCTGTTATCATTTTCCGTGAAACTCTCCGCTCTATTTGCGTTGTCGCGTTAAATGTTTAATTACACTGTGCAACACGAAAATTTTTTTGCAATATTCGTTATGTGGTTCTTATAGAGTTTCTCGTGCTAAACAAGAATCTGCAAACAGAATTGCTCTATCACGTCACGTTTTCGAAAAAAGTCGCTTTTTGTAAAAGTGCCCCATTTTATGCAAAAATAGGATATTGCGTAAAAACTAAAAGTGCCAGAAAGTTCTTTTTGGAATCGAAAGATAGAGGAGACTTTCCGCAACATTTCCATATAAGCAAGTTTTTGTATCCGTATCGTGTAACAGTTGTAAATAGTTGTTGAAGTTCGAAAAACGGCGGACGCGAGCCCTTTATACGTGCTATTTTTGTATGTACGTGAAAATCCTTTTGTCTAGCAGGAATTTACTACACAGTATCGCATTCTACAGACATTTCTGATGAAGAAACCAGTCCAAATGAAAATCTTTTCACGCTCGCATCTCAATACTTAACGAAAACATTAATCGACATCACGGCTGATCGCGTGAACCGCCAGTGCCGTAGCTATGCGTGTTCGATACATGTCTAGAATCCTCTTTATAATTATTTTATGAGCATAATATCTATACTAGTTTTTTTTGTCTTTATTAAGTTTTATTATTTATTAAACAATATTATAAAAATCATAGATGTCTCCAGATTTTATTAAGGTAAAGAGAGTATTAACTTTATAACATATGTGACAAAATATACTGAAAAAATATATAACATATGTATATGATAATATATGTATGTATTTATCTATATATAATTAAAAAACATAATATTTATTTATATATAATACGTCGGAAGCAAATAATTATTAAGAGGGTACTACACATGTATCGGACACGCATAGCTACGGCACTGGCGGATCGCACGATCAGCCGTAATTTAGATTAATGTTTTCTTTAAGTATTGAGATGCGAGCGTTAAAAGATTATCGTTTGAACTAGTTTCTTCATCAGAAATGTCTGTAGAATCCGATACTGTATAGCAAATTCCTGCTAGGCAAAAGGATTTTCACGTACATACAAAAATAGCACGTATAAAGTGCTGGCGTCCGCCGTTTTTCGAAATTCAACAACTATTCACAACTGTTACAATGTACGGATACAAAAACTTGCTTATATGGAAATGTTGCGGAAAGTCTCCTCTATCTTTTGATTCCAAAAGAAACTTCCTGGCACTTTTAGTTTTTCCGCAATATCCTATTTTTGCAGAAAATCGGGCACTTTTACAAAAAGCGACTTTTTTCGAAAACGTGACGTGATAGAGCAATTCTGTTTGCAGATTCTTGTTTAGCACGAGAAACTCTATAAGAATCATGTAATGGATATTGCAAAAAGTAAAAGAAGTTTTTATTTGTAGAACAGTGTTATTACTTGGGCGACGCGATCTCCCGACTCTTGCCGCGCAGCACGCCTCCGCAGCCATTGTTCGCAGGTTCCAGGAGAAACTCGAAGTCGTTCTTATCGTCCGTGCCCATGTACTCGATCCACAGCTCGTTGCTCGCGCTGGTGATGTTATGGTCCTCCACCCGTCCGCACAGTTTGCTCATCACCGGCGAATTCGATTTACCATTTCTAGAAAACGTACAACAGGGTGTCGTGAGGCGTTACGTTTTCAACTAAAAACATCTGGCATTACTTGACGATGATGTAGTTGGTCTCGCAGTTGCCTAATTTCGCTTGCCGGACGTGAAGTTTGATCATTTCACCGATATCAGGGTAAACGACTTGCCAAGCGCAGTTCACCGGAGAGGAAATGTTCTTCGGCGCTCTGACGGTATCCGTTGGTCCTCGGAGGACCCCACCGCAGGGTTGCCATTGGTACTCCAGGGTGAATCGCATCGGTTTACCGAAAGTGCCGTTTACTATCTGAAATCGTAATACATTCGCGTTACGCGTGATTTTTAATCGTTATTTTTGTAATACTCACAGTTAACTCGTTAGTCAGCATCGGACTCCTCAAGTATACTGGTTCAGTGTAGTTACCACAAAGTATTCCAATTCCTTCGAAGATGAATAAGAGTTATTAACGAGCTAACTGCGTTCGACGTATGTACACGTGAATTAATATTGGTAAGATGAATCTTATAAAACAAGCGATTTTATTGTAACACCTTTCACATGAATTTTGTATCTGTTAAAGTTTATTGAATTAATTTAGAACGTTTAAGGAGGCTCTATCTAACGTGGCACGTGTTAACTACAATTTTAGTGGATTTTTGTTTATAACTGTACCGTTCAGTCAAATTTCTAATTTGCTTCCTAACTTGCTAATTACTGTACTCATCGGTATTACCTGTGATTGAGATGAACTGATTATTATAGCAGAATCTGCTCAGAGCGTATGATGGCAGCCCGCTGATAACGCCCGTCACTTTCACTGTCAACGTTAATCCAGTGTAGTTATTATTGTAATCGATCATGCTCTCTGGCGCTCTTACATCCCACTGGCAGTAGTAGGACGATTCGTTGAAAGGTGAGGACCTCGGCCCAGTCAAGTTCCCCCTAACGTTGCTTATAATTCCCCCGCAGGCTGTACGGAAAATCAATGAAAATATACCGTGAAATAAATTGTTATAAAGTATCATTTTATTTGTCGACGAACGTACGAGCTGGTGCCTCCGCGTGATAACGTAGCTTCAAGCCACGGTGACCTGACGTCATGTAAAAGCCGATCATCATCATGTTACCGGAACTTTTGATCGGCCCTAGAGTCGCGTTCTGCGGGTCCAACTTTATCCTGGATTTATATCGAAAATCGTTGTAGAACTGAAAAATAAATTCAAGAAAAATTCAGGGTAAAGGACGTGACGAAAAGTTTGTTAGGAGATAATTACCGATGGGTACAAGGCGACTCTTGAGTCACGATATCTGATCAGGACTTGGGACACTATGTCCATATCTAATATCTCAACGACCACTTGGAATCCCTTTGGCAGCCGGATTCTCCAATCGCAGTATCTGACGAACGATCAGGCTTGAAATTGAGTATAATTGAAACTGTGGACAACATACCTTGGGTGCGTTGCGATGTTCGGATACCCGTTCGACTTGATGGTGCCCTGCATGGCGGTGAATTCACCAACGCACACTGCAAGTTTTCGTAATTATATTTCATTATTATTTATCACGTTATCATTCATTATTATTATTATTTCTTATATATATTTCATAACTTCTCACAATGCTCGTTTAACCCTTTGAATTTTTCCAGAAATATTTGCTGTATTATTTGCATATAAATTGGTGTATTAAAATTATTTTTAAATTAATATCTATGAATTTTATAATTATTGAGTCTAATTTAATCAGTAACATATTTAAGCAATAATTATTTCCCTATAAAACAGGTAGTGACCGTGAGTTACCTTCGAGTGCAAAGGATTAAATCTCACTTACGCGTACATACAATAATTTCAATCGTCTATTAAATTAACCGTAAAAAAATTACTATCGTGGCTAGCGGAGAAGTTCATGCTGAATCCCCTGTACGTCGTATACTGGAAGTTGTCGCTTCTGAACTTGATCACAGCCTCGTTCGAAGCCGTTTCGATAGGCTCCGGTATCTCTTGACTGCAGTAAGTTCCCAGCTCGAGAGCTGACAAAGAGTCATTTAAAAAATTGAATATAAGAATCGTATATCAATGTCGTAATTCAATATCAATATAAGTCATCAAATCATAAATCAATGTCAATACGTATCATATAGCATATATCAGATAGCATATCAATATAAGCATATAGAAAATTGAAATAAATATTAATTATTCTCTACTCACTTGTATCATTCATAGGCAGTTTCTCGAAGATCTGCACGTTGTCTGTATTTTTGCAAGCCCGATACCCGGGTAAATGTATATCGAGGAAACTGAACTTCAATGTGTGATCGATCGGGGCGATTACCGTCCACACGCAGGTCTGATTCTTCGGGTAGAAGATCGGATAACTGGGCGACGAAATAATCCCACTGGTCCCACGAATAATTCCACCGCAATTATCTTAAACCAATTTTTATCCGTTATTTTCCTAATTTTTGTAGCATTACAAATAGCATGTTTGTCAGTCGATTTTAATTTAATTACGAACCACCGATAGAGAGTACAGCCTTGAATCCGTTCCTCGGTTCCGCGACGTTCGTGTAGAAGTGAACGTACATCACGTTCCCGGTGCTGGTCATGGTGCTCGGCGCCACGTCTTTGCAGAACCTCCCGATCAGCTTCGAACTGTCGGTACCGCCGTCCCTGACCTCGACGTACTCGTTCTCGCAGCTGAAATTCATTTCTCCAAGTTGCAATCATCGAATGATTTAACATAGGGACACCGGGAACTCACTCGATGGTGTTGCTCAAATCGAATCTCTCGATGAAATTGATTGATATTCTGTCCTTGTTGGGGGCTATCGCCGTCCACGTGCACTCGGAGAACGGGTGAGGGATGTTCGGATAATTCGGTGTACTGATCTCCCATTTCTTCTGCTTGTTGGATAATATAAACTGGCCACCGCAATCTATGCCCACTTCCCTAAACGGTTCCAATTATATATTTGTTTTTTATTTGAGTTTTCATTTATATGAGGAGTAAAAAATGAAATAATGGAATAGTAAATGGTAGAAATGATATAAATATACTCGTGTCGGTATTTATATCGACGATTGTAAACTCTGACGATTCGCATTTCTATTAATTGCTACCTAGTGTGATACTTGCAAGGTATTATTACCTGTAAGTTAACGTGAATTTGATATTGCCTTGCAAGCCGTGTGACTTCACGAAAAGACGATTTCCGGTTGTCTGAAGAGGAGCTGGCGCTACGTCCCCGCAGTACTTCCCAGCACCCAGCAGAGGCGACGTTTCCTCGCCGCCGTTCTTCAGCTGAAAGAGATTCACAAAACTCGATAGGATCGCGATTGATCCTAAATAAAAATCTTCTTTTAATTACCATTAAGTAGTTATCGGTGCAGACCCAGCTGGGCCCCTGTTTAATCGACATGTCCTTGATCTTCACTTCTATCATCCTACCGGGTCTCACTTCGACGGTCCATTTACAGAGATCTTGCATACCACGCACATTCCCTCTCATCGTCGTCGAATTCCCGATCTCTATCACACCGTTGGGTCCTCCCATCTTACCTCCACAGCCTAAACGAATATTGCGATAATCTATTTTACAATTCGGTGAATAAACGCAAAGTCTGGAAACGATTAATTGCCTTGCGTATTTATCAATATTTATATTAATATAATATAATAGCGTGGAACGTTGAAAAATGACTTGCCTACAAAAATGAAAGCGCGGAAGCCTGTTTTATTTATAGAATGATCCGACTCGAATTTGACTGTCATCACGTTGTCATCAGTTTGCAGCCAAGTGGAGGTGGCGTTGGCGAGACACAATTTACTTAGCAGTTGCACGTTATCCGAGTCTATCAACGCGTTCCCAGAGTAAACCGAGACGCTATCGGTCACGCAATTGGAAGACTCTTCCAGGTCCATGACTCCTGCCTTAAATAGTAAATGAGTGCCGACCGGAGATGTGAACAGCCAGGAGCAGCGAAGATTATCGTCGTAGCCTTCCGGCCAGCCGGGCGAGGTGATCACATGGGAGATGTTATACGGATACGTCAGACTTATTTCCTGCGAGCAGTCTCCCACTGCAACAATTATTTTTATATTCTTTAGTAAAGATTACTTATCGTTGTAATTTAGACGCGTGACGTTTCTAGTGGAAATAATTACGATTAATCTCTTTGTCTGGATTCATATGGTCGAAGTCCCGTGGTATTTGAATCCAGTTGAGGTCGAACAGGCTACCCTGACGGAACAGGTCCGTGGACATCTCGATGTAAGCAACGTTGCTGGAAGTAGTGACTGGCTTTGGTCTGTCCAGACCACAAGCCACCAGCAGGGTATTTGCCTCCTCGTTGTAACCGTCAAATATCTGCAGACATTAATATCTTATTACTTACTTATAACTAACATATTATACTATTATTATTTACATTAAGTGGTATAAGATGGTAATAGGAGAAGGTATACCGCGATATTTAAAGAAGGATTGGGAGGAAAGAAGGTGGCAACTGGTAGCAGGATATAGAATGAGAGAAGGAAGGTATTGGGAATAGGAGGATAGGAGCAAGTGTAGAATTTGTGGGTGGAGTCGTGGCAACACACATGGGAGGAATGTACGGAATGGGGAAAAGATATCAGCTGGCAGGATATGGTGACAGAGGTATTGGGAGAAGATGGAGACGGGGAGGTGTGGATGAAGAGAGTTGAAGAAATGAGAGAAAGGGCGAGCAACGGAAATGGAAGTCAGGAGAGTGTGGATGAACGAGTGAGGTATGAAGGTAGCGGGTTTGATCTCTCTTAATGTAAAGTAGATAATAGATTTAAGAAATATAGGATAAGGTTACATAGATTAAGCGACATAGATTTAAGTTTAGCGATAAGGAAGAAATGTAAACCGGTCCGTATGTACCCTGAAAAGGGAATGAACTATCTATACTCTATTATTTCTATTTGCATTTATACTTTGACTATTATACTACTACTGCTACTACTTACTTATTATTAATACATTATTACAACCAAGGATAAGTATAATTACGACGTGGAAGAGTCGACTTCACCTTGAGAGAGGAGAAGCACCACGATTCCGAAGTCTCGATGAATATATCGGTGATCTCTATTCGAATCAGTGAGCCGAACTCGACGGTGATTCGCCAGTTGCTGGTATCTTTGCGCCTGTAAGGCATCGGGTAAAGGGGCGAGGTGATTCTCCCCACGGGACCGTTCAGCTCGTTACTGGTGCTCATAGTGAACTCGGCTACGAATCCCTTCGCGACGGCGTCGCCGTCGCTCTTGAACTTGATCCAGAGATCTTTAAACGTCTCGACCGATTCGATGCTCGTCCCGCAGGAAGTGCCGATCAGTTTCCCGATCCCGGACTCCTCTCGTATCTCCAGATAATCCAGCTCGCAGTTCTCGCTCTGCTGCAGATCGAACTCGGAGAAGGTCAGGCTGAGCTTGCTGCCGGGCGATGTGTGCAGTATCCAGATACACTCCGAATTCAACGGGTAACTGTTCGGGTAATTCGGCGAAGCGATTCTACCCTTGTACGACGTGTAATTCCCACCGCAGGCTGCGACGAGAAGGTCGACCGATTAAATCTTCGTAACTCAAGGAAATTTCACGGTAAGTGCTACCCGATTGGTTGGAGAACGCGATAAAAATAGGCGACCGTTTACCGGAATTCAATGTGGTGTAGATGAGAGCGAAGTGTCCGAGGAAGTCGTAATTCGCGTACAGATTCACGGTGAGCGCGTTCCCGGTGCTGGTTACCGGCAACGGCACAACGTTGTCGCACCATTTGCCGTGGGACGGCCCGTCCAACCCTTCGCCCTCGAACACCTCCACGTGGTTCCACGTGCAGTAGTTGTCGAAGTAGAAGTCTTCCACGTGGATCTCCATATGCGTGAACGTTACCGTCACGTGATCCGCTGAAAATATATTATAATATACGTATCTGATAATATTAATAAAGTCTCCAGATCGGATTGAAAATATGCTCGTATGTTCTACTCGAATAGTAATGCAAAAACGCCCAATTTTTATTTCCTTAATGATGGCCTGAACGCAATTTGGCCACTCTTCGTTCTTGTCTTATTTTGCCCTGTAGAATATGCTCCTAAAATATTGCCCATTTGTAGGTTTATACACTGTACATATTTTTTTATACTTTGCACATAAAACTTGCAGTCCCACATGATAAACATAAATAGTGATACGGAATTCTTGAATTCTGATTTTTGTATACCTGGATCCTCGGCGACTAATATCCACGTGCAATTCGATTCGCCGTCGTTAAATTGGCCGCTTAAAGTGTAAGACATGGACGGAGTGAGGTATCCTTGCTCGCCGTCTTTGATCGTTATACGAGCACCGCAAGCCTTGGTGTATCTCGCCTTGAACCCTTTCGCTGACAGTATAGCGTCTGTCCTCATGACTATCAACATTTCGTTAGTGGTCGATAAGTAAGGGGGTGGTATTAAATCTCGACAGTGTCTGCCCAATAACGGAGAGTCCTTTGTCGGGCCATCGTATATCTGCAACAGGATTAATCGTAATCAACGTTAATCATATTCTTAACACTTTATCGACCGGTCGTTTTTCACGCTGCCATTCACTAAGTACCGGCTTAATTCTTAATCCTTTGTGCTTATCCCTTTTGTTCGAAGGAATGTAATTTTATTAATATTTATACTTTTATACGCGTCCCTTACGCATTCCGGAACGTTCGAATCCGGCGACATAAACATCCCGTACGGAGATGTACCGCACCTGGTGACGTGTTACGAGGGTAACCGCCCTCGGGGCCCGACGTGTGCCCGAGTTTATTTAGGTTGTCAAGGATTCTCTGGTTAGCTCGAGATGTGGACGATCCAGGGCATTCGACCCTTTTGGCCAGATCCAAGTTAACCAGGGAAAAGGTTAAGGTGCAGATGACGCGAAAGGGTTATTCGGGAATTCCCAGGTTAGACACGAGACGTGGACGATCCAGGGCTTTCTACCCCTTTGGCCAGATCCGAGTTAACCGGGATAAGGTTGTAAAGGATTTGTCGGGTTGCGTGGTGCCCTTCTTCGATACGTCTCGAGCGGCAAAGATGTATCGGTTCGTGAGATACTTCCGTTGTTTAAACTAATGAGATAGGTCAGGATCTTGGAATGAATTTAAGCTAGCGAGAGCAATTGTTACACAAGACAATTTATTATTCTGCTAACTTAGTTACACTAGTCAACTCTCCCCTTACGAAGAGTATTCCTGCTTCCTTTAACGCAGAGAAGCCGCGGGGAAAAGTTGAAGTATTGAATCAATTTTAACTCACTCGTTTATTCTA
>SHCU01000311.1:4581-18159 GCA_004307685.1 Ceratina australensis
GTGGCCTGCCATTACACGCTCCCTGCCTCGCGGGTAAACACGTACATCGTCGTTCGAAAGTATATTCTTCGACTCATTTCAAATTAAATAAATAATTGTTCATTGACGTTTTTAATTTCAATTCGTATTTTATATCTCATATATTTATCAAAGGAAGAGTTGTAAACCAAATTCATTTTACAAGATTTAATAGAAATATTTTCTTTTTACTATTGCTGGATTTTTCAATTGAAGATTGTTGGCATCGTTTCTGTGAGATCAGATGGTATATCGAGAACTTGGAAACGGGAGTGTACAATCGAAAGCACGATGCATTTTTCGTGTTCACCCTTACCCAACCCTTCTCATTCCTGTTTCAACCAACCCGTTTCGTCTTCTGTTTCGCGTACCGTCGTCAGGCTGCTGCCGCCGTACACCGAAAGGCGAGACAACGTCAGTTAAACCTTTGAAGCCAGTAACCAACCGCCACGTGTAGCATTCTCAAGAACAATTAACTCGAAGCTAGACGAATTATTATCAAAATCAGTGTTACACACCGAGTCGCTGTTGTGGCAAGAAAAAAAATTGCAAGAGAGGCGGACATTAAAATTTTACTATTTTTTTTTTTCCTCTGCTCGAGTGTCGCGCGAGCTTGCAGTCCCGTTAGAGAACACTCGGGAATCGAGTGCAAAGCGCAAGCTGAATCGATATATCCGTCGATCGATAGACGGTTGTCTGCTTTCGTGCCGGTCGCAACCGCTAATCCGAGAGAAAAAGAGGCACGAGAGGACATAAAAGCCAAACAGAAGATGCAGATAGCGGCTATCAATGTATCGCTGCATTTAGTTTACCATTTAACTACTAAGTACCGCACGCACCGAGGAAATGATAAAAATAATGCAGATTTTCATGCGAAACGTTTAACGTAATAAATCGACGAAAATTGATCCCTAATAAAATTCTTAATGTCGAAAAAGATTTTAGATCGCTGCTTGTATTTATGCGCCATAATCCCGTTCACTTTCCCCCCGGGTAATTAATTTTGGCCCGCGCTTAAATTTCCTCGGGAACAAATAGCCATCGGTCTCCCGTAATTACAAAGCAGCAAAACGGCCTAATTCGACGTTCGGAGGATCGATTCGCGTCCGCTCGGCCTGGTTCGCGCGGTGAATCAATTCTCGCCGCTTCCAAATTAAATTAGGACCGTTAAATCTTCGTTTCGGCCGAGCTACGCGGCACGGCAATGGGGTGCGTGCCGTCGGTAATGCAAAACGAAATCGCGTCGCGTTGTCTAATTAGCCGCGCGCAATTAGTTATACGCGGCATAAAACAAATAATTCCGAGACGGCCCCATTTTGCCTGATTATCATTTCAATCGGTCGCGATAAATAAAGGACCGCGATTAGTATCGCAGCGTTCGTACGCCTTCTATTCGATAAAATGTTTGAGTTAGGACTACCAATCCATCGGAAATACAGAATTATATTTTTGTACGTATAGATTCTAACTATGGAATCGGATCTACAATTAATTACGCGGTGACAAGATTGTGGTTCTGCTCACAGATGACAAATTAACTCGAGGAAACTTCAACTAACGATTGCGATCGCGTTACAATGCGGTTACAAAAGTTCTGAGCATTGTTAAAGTCCGTTTGGAGAGATACTTGAAACTTGTCTAACTTGATTTCTTGGAGATACTATTATTCCACGGAGCAGATTCCCGTTCCTCGACCGTTAACAAATACTTAGACGGAGGAAAGAATTTCGAACCGGAACAATTAAATCCTGGAGTTGCGAATACGAATTGATAATTAACGGACAACGTTGTTAATTAAAAGCTAATACAATTATTTGCGAGATCTCCCGTTCGATTCGATTCCTTGTTTACGCGATACGCATTTCCATAATGAGTCAAATAATCGAGTTTAGCGACGCGATGAACAGTTCTATGCTGATTTCATCCTTTCGTCTATTTAATCCGCATTGAAGCTTCTACTCGATAAGAAACATAATCTTTCGGTTCGGATTTATCGGGACGCGTTGGGAATATCCCTGTAGTAAATTTCAATTCAAATACTAGCCTCTCCCGTTTCGTGTAAGGCTCGAATTCGAAGCAAACGCGATCAAGAGAAGCCTCGAACCTCGACAGAGCAGTCGGGACACAAACTCTGTTATTTCGCCTAACATCAGCCGATTCTACCGCGCAAACATCAAACTCCGACGCACAAAGCAACGAGACACGCAAACGAAGAACAGAACCGTTCCAACCTGGCCAAATTTCTTAATCCACAAATCAGACAATTCCAACAAAAAACAGTAGCATTCTCAATCGTTTGAAATGAAAAATATCTTAATTCTGACTATTTCGTATATTCATCAAAAATATTAATCTAAAGCACACCTTTCGACTCAAATAGTTTATTTCAAATCCAAAGTCGAATCGCGATATTTCCATTTCGGACGAACGAATAATAGTAAACACTACGGATAATACGAGGAAATATAAATGATTTAATTCCTGGCAAACGCGAGACAGTTCCACCAGCCGGGCGGAGAAAACTGCGGGGGATTAAACCCCGTTCACGTTCAGAAAGCTCGGGTAACCCTTTCGAATCTGCATGAAATTAACGCGAAGTTTACAGACCCCCGGCGCGCCACCGCTCTCGCGAGACCCGGGGAAAGTTACCAGCGCAGCGGGAATTCGTCGCGTTCGACCGAGTTTTTTTCCCCTCCCCCGATACAAAACGTTTTCCCGTGGCTTTCCGCCACGTTCCCAACTATTTCTCTTTACCCCGGACTCCGCACGCACTGTTATGTTCCACCGAGACCGTGCGACGCGGTTTCTTGCGCGGCAACAAATTTCCCTCAACAGATTTTTTCCCAAAAGAGAAACCCGGGCTCTAGTTTACGGCCTTTAAACTCGTCTAAGCTACGATTACTCGTACCGTTTTATGATAATTTGATAGCTGATTTCCAGTGTGCTTTAGATTGTATAAAGAGATTTTATAGAAAAACTCACGTTTGGATGACTGGCACACCGAAGTAATCACGTGAAGTGGAAAGTCGTCTAGATACCTGCAAGAAAAATTGATACATCTGATTAGATATAATTATATGCTACTATTTTTTGTCTAACAAGATTTTATAGAGAAACTCACGCTTGGATAACTGGCACAGCGAAGTAATCACGTGAAGTGGAAAGGCGTCTAGATACCTGCAAGAAAAATTGATACATCTGATTAGATATAATTATATACTTCTATTTTTTGTCTAACAAGATTTTATAGAAACACTCACGTTTGGGTGAATGGCACAGTGAAGTGACTACATCGAATAGGAAGGTGTCTGAGCATCTGTAACAAAAATTGACGTAACTAATTACACAAATTTATAATTACGTACAAAAAAACGTGATTTATTAAAAATGAGAAACGTCCAGAATAAAAGATACGGTTGAAAGCATGCTTGACCGTAAATTTATTACAAGACCGCGTTTCAAAGACAGGCGAGGGTAGGTTTAAAGGATTTAAGGTCGGGCTCGCAGTGTTCCCGGCACAATAAACCATCGTCGCGAATAGATAATTTAAAAAAACGGTGACCCGTATTTTGCTCAAGCACCGCGAGAGCCCGGCATTTTTTTTTATTTCCACGATCCCGCGTGGCTGTTTCCCTGTATGCGTCCTCCTCGCGACACAATAATTATAATGGAACGTGAATATAAAAAAAATTTGAATGGAAAATGAGGAAGGCTACGCGGATAGAGGCCATTAGCGATTAAACCAATTAACGTGCTGTATTAAGATAATGAAAAATATAAGCGTACACCGGTTGATTAATCGTCTGTATGAAGCGTAAAACTTTCCGCATTGAAACTAATCGAAAAAGGATTTGGTTCATCATCTTCAATTAAAATGATAAACGATAGCGGAATAACGTATAAATTATACGATACACGCGTTGCGTAGATTCGAAATGAAAAATAATGATCGCGGCGCACGAAACAGCGGGCGCATTGTTTCAAAAAATGATCCATCTGTATATAACGCGACGTGTATAAAAAACGAAAAAATATCCACGGTAGTGATGAATTTGCGAAACGAAAGTAGAGAAACGCGAGCTTGAAATGCGATAGAAAATGCGCGATGTCGTTGCACAATTTGCAGGATAAGAGTTTCCTCGATTATTTACACGGCGTGCACAAAGCGAAACCTTTCGTCGGGTTCTTTTATAATAAATGCGAACGCGGAAAGCGCAACAAGACAATTTATGGAGCCGCGTTAAACATTCAAGGGGTTATTAAAAATTTCACAAAGCACTCCGTACACGCGAGCCGATGAGTACGTCTTATTCCATTTAAAAAAAAAAAATATTCCCCGTGAAAGCCTTGTTCCATGTTCAATCTAAAAACTCTCACCGTTACGAAAATAATTATTTACAATGGAAAAATCATTCTTAGAAAAAAAAAACTCTTTGTACCCCGTAATTAACGCTAAACGTACCAAGCGGGGTCGAATGACCCGTCAAATGAAAATTTACTTCAATTCGTACATTTATTGTTATTTCTGTTGGTCGTTTTCGGAAATTCTTATATTATCTGATTATCCAATTTCTTGCTTTCCCCGTAGCTTATTAAAAATTATACATGCTATTATAAATTAAGAATTTTTTACGAAATATCAACGCTTATTTTATAAAGGGTCGAATGACGCCCTGTGGTATGGTACAGAAGATGTGAAGAGGTACAGAGAAATACCGGTACGTTTAGTGTTAAGCTTGAAGAATTTATGGTTGACAGTGGAATCGAGAATGAGGGAGGCGAATGAGAGCTTCTAGTGGACGGTTGACGAAGCCGGTCTGGTGTAACACGGTTGATTAGGGCGAGATTTGATGGAGGATGACAAATTTCTCATGAGACCGCGACATTACGGTCTCCTTGACCCGGTAAACCCCCACTCGTAGGAGGCGGAGCGAGGGCACTCTGCCAGCGAGGCCGTCGCAGGATTTTCCGAGGAAATTATAATGCAGTTAGGTAGGACGTGACACAGCCCGGGCCGAACGCGCCTCACCTTTCAAGGAACGGTCTTAGAGCGTTTCCTCGACGGATCCGGAAAAAGAGTAGACGGTCTCGCTCCTCGTACCCGGTCTATTTTCTTCGAGTTCTTCGCCGAAGGAAAGAAGGGCTCCTCGCCGGCGAGGGACGAGGGAGAGCTGCTCACGGCTAAGACTGAGGAGCTTACGTTTCGGCAACTTTCGCCGGGAACATTGGCTCCTTTCTGTATGCTCGGGGAGGAACTGCGGAAAAGCCGGGCCGCGGCCGAGTCGCGCGTCCCTCTCCTGAATATTAACTATTGTTACGAGTTCCGTGGGTATAATGGATCGTCCGGGTCGTTAAATATCTCCCTCGTGAATTTTCATCGCGCCGCCCACCGCGCTACTGATTGCCGATTTGTTATCACAAATAATAGAACGAAACAATACGGGACCGTATTGATTTTTTGTACCGATGATTATAACTCTAAGTGAGAAATTGACAGAATCGTGTTCGACGAACTGAAATTTTTTTAATCACATTCAATTATTACTCGGATGCGCGCTGACGTATTAATCGAATTTAAACGGGAGAAAGTTGACGGCGGCATGACGTCGAGGAACGAAGAAGGAGAAGAAAATTCGCGAGCGAAAATGGATTCGTAGGACAGAATTGAATTTCCCGGCCGAATAAATGTTTCCCAATGCCACGGGGAGTCGGTTGCCAACAATTAAGAAACCAGAAATTGCTGTTTCATTTAGCCAGTCGTTGCGCTGATTGCACAACTCTCGCCGGCTCTCCGCGGGGCTGGTTTAATAATTGCCCATAGAATTAACGATAGAAGTTGTTAGAGGCACGCTCTCTCCCGCTGTAGCCTCGACTTCCGCCTGATAAAATATCGATTTACAACGTATTCATCTCGCGTTTCCAACGTAGGAAGAGGAAGAGAGAGAGAAAAAAACCCAGACTGGCTGTGCGGAAAAAAGGAAAAGCGACGAGCAGACAAAACAAGATTTCCCGGGTTGATGGCAATTTGATGGATCTCCGATAATTATCTACCGTCGGATCAGAATTTAATGAACCGGCGAGTTTACACCGCAAATTAAGTGTCAACAAGAAATGTTCAATGGAATTAGAAAAACCGTCGTCAAATCGTAATTTGATTATGCGCTCAAGAATACGTGAATTCAATCATTAATATATCTCGTTGTGAATGAAAATATTAATTCGACTAATTATCTTTTCCATGCCTCGAGTATATTTGTTACTGACACAGGGAGGAGCAGCAAATTAAGTGTCAACGAGAAATGCTCAATGGAATTAGAAAAACCGTCGTCAAATCGTAATTTGTATACGTGAATTCAATCATTAATATATCTCGTTGTGAATGAAAATATTAATTCGACTAATTATCTTTTCCATGCCTCGAGTATATTTGTTACTGACACAGGGAGGAGCAGCAAATTAAGTGTCAACGAGAAATGCTCAATGGAATTAGAAAAACCGTCGTCAAATCGTAATTTGAATACGTGAATTCAATCATTAATATATCTCGTTGTGAATGAAAATATTAATTCGACTAATTATCTTTTCCATGCCTCGAGTATATTTGTTACTGACACAGGGAGGAGCAGCAAATTAGGTGTCAACGAGAAATGCTCAATGGAATTAGAAAAACCGTCGTCAAATCGTAATTTGAATACGTGAATTCAATCATTAATATATCTCGTTGTGAATGAAAATATTAATTCGACTAATTATCTTGTTTGTGTCTTCACCGCAACGGATATTTCGTGCCTCGAGTATATTTGTTACTGACACAGGGAGGAGCAGCAAACGTTTACTCGCAACGATATGCACGGGAGCAATTAACGAATTGAAACGTAGAGACAGCCGAGGTGTACCTGAAAACCGTGTCTTGGCAGAGGTCTGACTGGGACGACCCGCTTCCACTGTCACGGTGGCATACACAATACACAGGCGGCGGGCGTTGTTACACGCATCGCATAAACTATCGAGGATGTTTGCTCTCTGTAGCCGGGTCGATCCCCCCCACCGTAGCCGGGCGACAACCGCGCGCATATCGTATCTCGACGACTCCGATAACACGAGGATTTAAAGATCTCCGCGTTACGTCACGTTATCGCCTGGCGATTATTCGTAGCCCCGCGGAATAACCGAGGAAAATATTTTCCCTGTATCGAGCCAGGCGGAGGAAATGCCGGCTGATATTATTATACTTTAAAACCTGGAAATCTGAAACTGTGCGCAGACAGTTTGCGTACGAGTTATACGATCTATCTCGTTGCAGGAATATTTGCCGAGAAACATTTGCATCGAACGCATTCCCGTTAATGGTGTGACCTGGCCCTCGCGCAACGGAGAGAAAAATTCATTTTGTAAATTGATACCGCGGTGAGAAATGGAAATTTGGTTCTCGCATCGGGGATCGCGAGAAATTAAACGATCGATAGCAACTACGAACGAGACGTCCGACCGAACTCGAGTTATACTACTCGGACGGTGAAACTTTAACGATACATTAAATATTATTACTATCGGATTAAAGGGAAGAAGCTGCGCAATTACAGGAACTGTAAAAGTAATCAGAACTTTTCAATCTCGAAGATCTCCCAACAGCAGCAGCAGCAGCAGCGAGGGATTTCCCTAAAAACTGCCACTTTCCTATAGTAACTTTATAAAACTTCATTCGTGGCATTATCTCTACGGAACAAAGCCAGGCTTAATTCTCACTTCTTTCCTCCGATTAGTTCACCCGTTCTAATTTCTTTCTCCTCTCATTTTTTTTAATCTACCCACCGACTGAAGCGCTAAGCACCGCGATATTCTGAAGGTACTACTTGCACGTCTTTTCTCGTTTATCTCCTTAAGTTGCCAGCAGCGCAGCGTGAAAGCTTTACATGTAAAGTGCTCAATGTTTCGCACTTCAATTACAAGTTCGCTATGCCTTCTTCTGGTGAAATCAGTTCAAATACTAATTTTTAAAGACACGTATTTTTATCCACGAAAAAAATCCACAAGTGATATTGGAAAATAGTTAATTAGTATTTTATCAAAAAAAGGAAATCGTACATATGTAAAGTACTTTTGCTCGTGTATTTATTCCCAGAGGAAAATAAGACAATTTTTAAAGACACCCTGTATTTTTATATGTCTTAAATATTGGAAAAAATCCATAAGTAATATTGCAAAATATTTAATTAGTATTTTATCAAAAATAAGGAAATCGTACATATGTAAAGTACTTTTGCCCGTGTATTTATTCCCAGAGGAAAATAAGAATCGAACGATTGGCCAAATCGTTTACGTACGATTGCGCCGGGCACAATAGCTAAGAAAAGTGAGGCGGAGAGCAGGAGGCGTACGATACCTTTTATCTCGAACACGATATTCACAGACAGATCGTCTCTCTCCCTCCGCGCGGCACCGCGGCCAGGCGAAATGGGTTTCATATTTTTCTATCGAAATCACGGGTTAGGGGTCGGGGCCCTTTGCGAGTTCACCCTCGTGAAATACCGTTTCCTTCTTACCCCGTTCCAACCCCTGTCGCTGCTCCGGCCTCTCCCCCTTGCATCCCCTTTACCGCGGAACGCCGGAGGATGAAAGTCGGCCGAAGCCATTTGCCGTACGCCCCGCTTTGGCAAAATGTACCTACCCGCGTTACGTCTCCTGTCTGAATGTACAAAGCGCGATTCCTGCTAGCGGGCGACTATTCGGATGCAGTTCGCGATTTTGAACGCGATATTTCTGCGGTATTCAAAATTCCATGGTGCATTCAGCCGCACCGGGTCAATGAAATAAATCTATAATTTTTGAGTGACAACTCTGATGGACAACTTAGTGATCCGATGCATTTTAACAAATTTTCATGTATTTTTAACAGAGACAGTGAAACCTCCATCTGCTGGAACCTTAAAAGTTAACATTAGAAAGACTGAAACTTGGTATATACCTATATGGCCCAAAGGTAGTCAAAACGATTTCATTGTGAAAGAATAACTAAGGTGTAAAGAAACTTATTTAAAATTACTTTTTAATATTTTCTTATATTATTTACAGTTATTAAACAGGTTCTTAGTAAATATTGATAATAATAAAAATTTCTAGGAAATTGTATCATTGTATACATAATTCTTTTTCTGATTGGAACTAAAAATTAGTCAAAATGACTTCTTTGGGCAATCTAGTGTTAAATAGCAAAAATCCAGAAAAAGGAATATCAAAGTATACCCCTTTAAATGTAGCGAATATATCGACGAGTTCGCTGTCTATGCCGAAGCTGTAAAGAGCGAACTAATTGCACAGTAAAAATTGACTTCTCGTAGGGATTTGGAAAAAAAAGCCGGTGGATTTCCAAAGAAATCTGTTTATTACTCTTTTAGAGGACACCGCCGCGAACAAACGCGAAGCTGCGCGGGCCATTAGAGCCGGCCGTTAAACGGTGGATGAGAGAGGCTCGTAACAATTTCCAATCGGTGAAGCCCGGGATCGATACCAGCCGCGGAAATAAGTTACCGTGACGCGTTCGAGAGCGAGAGCGGGTGATAACGTCGCGAGTTAAACCGAGCGAACGCTCCTCGCCCGAGACGTGTATATTAAAATGGCCGGCCATCCGCGGGAATTCATCGGATACACCCTGCGCACTGACAAACGATCCCGGCCAACTGATTGCTTGCGCTAAATCGAACGAGCCGATTGTGAGCGCGGGGATTCGACCACCCGGAAACCGGGACGATTTCCTTTCGATATCCGACAGTCAAATTCACTCGCTCGTAAACTCTTGTCCTCTATTTTCATTTTTCAAGTATGCACTCGTGTTGCCAGTTGTTTAGATGAGACCCGATCAACGAACGACGCTACATTTTTCGATACCATCGCGCAAAACCCGTAACTTATTTTTTATCTCTCTGTACGAAAAAAAATCGCTTGTAATTTCGATCGAACGTTGTAAGGATAGAAATAAATAAGTGAGAGCGCGAGGACAAAAAATGTTTAATTAGAGAAGTTGATTAAAACTCAGACGTAACACCGTGCTCTCGTTCCGTAGATGAAAAAAAAAAGAGAGAAGGGAAACCAAGGTCCGCCGTTTGAAATTATAAGTGAGTTACGAAATCAACGCAACCTCCCGGTAGTTTCGCGTTCATTTTGGAAAATAGCCGGCCGCAGGAAAATCTGCATATTCAAATACGAATTCTAACGGAGCTACACCGGGCGTGTGTTTGAAGCGGAGGGCGAGAGGGACGGGATTGAAAAGCAACAAGCGAGCGGAAATTGGCCTCGTGTCCGTTTACCGATTCGTTTCAGTTAATTTCAAGCTGTTTCGTTCGCCACAGGTGAAAACCCGAAGGAAACGCGTTGCGTCTCTCTGTTAATATAGTTAGGAAAAATCGTGTCAAACGATTCTCGATTCCCACGATATTTCCGCGAATTGAAATCGACTAATAAACACGAGTGACTTAATTTATTTTGCGTGAAACCGAAGGGATTTTCCGGGAGAAACGTACAAAGCGATGGACGGCAGCGGCGGAAAAGGAGAAAAGCACGGGTACCGCGCAAAGGAAAATTCCGACGCGGTCCCCGGCGCACAGTCGAGGATAAAATAGTTTGGAATCTCGGTGTGCCGGCGACGAAAACCCGAGGAAAGTCGAGGAATTGAGGCGGCATATGAGATTCTTACATTTCTCCCTCTCGTTTTTTATTCAAATTCCCCGATCCACTTCTCGTATAAATTCCAAGAAACTTAAAGGGGAGAACGTTTCGCGTAATTAAAATCGGCTCAACGCGACGGAAAATTGTAATAGGAAACCGATCGGCCCGTGGAAAATATACGGCCCCTGATAACCGTCGACTTACGTCGACGCGGAATGGAGAACTGTACGTTTGTCAAGACCGAAGAATTATTCAGAGATATGAAGCATTATTAACACATTCGCGACCGCTGACGTGAATTCACGTCATTTTAAATTTTACTTATTATTTATAAAGCAATTATACAAATTATAAAAATCTTTTGATCTTAAACAACACATAATTGCAACATTCATATTTCAAAACAAATTTGATCATTTTTATCCTTGTTTTAACGATACAAGTTTGTGGCAACCAGTTTCAGAATTTCATTATTTTTGCCGGTACTCAGTATTAGAAACGAAAAAAATTTGCCGGTCGCGAATGTGTTAGGCTCGTAATTTTCTTCGTATTACCAGCTCCTTCGTTTTTCTCTTCCCGCCAACGCGTTAAATCTACGAGGCATTCGCCTCAAAGGAGAGTAAGAAAATAGTTTTCTCTCGCGGAGAATTAAGTCCTTTGAAATGCCAAACTTTTACAAGTTGTATACCTCGACGGGAAATCCGATGAAGCTGGACAAAGGTTTGTGTAGCGAGAAACAAATCGACGCCCAATTTCATTTTAATCCGGCTTTTGTCCCGGCGTCTATGGAAGCCTCTGTGAACGATCGGGGACGTGAAAGTGGCCGGGGACGGAACGACTGATTAACGGCGATGAAATAATAAAAAAGCAACTGGACCGGGCATAAACTTTCTCATCTTTCGTTTCTCCCCCCATTGTGACACGGGCTTGCCTGTGTACATTCGTTTCTTTCCGATAGCGCGCGCGGCACGTTCGTTTGCGTTCTCCCTCTTTGAAATTATACCCCTTTCATCCGGGACAAAAGATTTTTGCTCGGCACAGTTGCGATGAAACGCGGAGGAACTGCAGCGACGCTTCATTCGTTTCCCTCTTTCCCTATCGGAACGGTTCGTTAATATTTTCCGCGTTGATCTGAATTTTATTATTTCAAAGGGAACCTCGATTGATGCGGTGAATTCGTCGCGCTTCCTTTTTACCTGCTAGCCGATCGAACTAACCCAGATCTTATATATTTTCTGTTACGCCAAAAACCGAGCGGAACTGCACGTTCCAAAATATTTGAATTGCATTATGCTAACTGCTCGATGTTCGTCGAGTGAAAAGAATTTCTATTTGAAAAAGTAATTCAACCCATCCATTAATTACCAAAGATCTCTTTATTATTATTTTATCCCGCGAATTCGGGGCCGAATAAATTTTCCGGATTTCAAAGCGATAAATCTCACCGTCGTAAATTAATGTAAAACCGTAGAATTTTATCGCTGCCGCATAAATTAGAAAAGGAAAGTACAGGCCGATCCAAATATTTGAAATTTTCTTTAACAAACTGTCTAGCAAAGAAATTTTACAGTCAATTCGATCAACGATTTATCAATCTCCGAGTAGACGTAATAGTTCGAACCGGGACATTACGAAACATTCAGTTATAAATTTGTTTCATATTCTTCTGGACGAAGTTATCGATAAATTCTCCATTTCGCGGTTACTTTCGCTTCGAAGGAGTAGAGTATTTTTCATCGGAAGAGGATTCCCGAGTCTCCGAGCGCTTGGTTCATTTATTACGCTCCTTGGAGGATCCTTAGCGTCGCGATGGTGATTCTTACCATCTCATTTTGTCACGTTTCTCCGTACGCGTCTCGAAACTACTTCACCGATGTATTAAGAGAATGATATATTGCGTCTTTTTATTGAAACATCTTCAGGAATCTTAAAAACGTCGAGAACAGCGGCGCAATAAATTCTCTTCAAGCTACCATCAAGTTTATATAGAATCGCGCGATGAACGACCTACGAATCTGAACACTTTCAAAAATTCCTAATTCATCTCATAATCTCCAAACACAAAAGATAAAGATTGTAGCTAAATTAATCCTTTACACTCGAAGAACTTTTCCACAATTATTTCGTGAATTTCTTACATGCAAATTAATGTATCAAAAATTATTAATAATGTTTTCTTTCTGCATTTCTTTTAATGTATATATGAATTTTATAATAATTAAGTTTAATTCAATCAATAATATATTGAAATAGTAATTATTTACCTATGTAACAATTATTTTATAAAACAGATGGTGACTGACAGTCACCTCTCGAGTGCAAAGGGTTAGAAATTGATTCTCAAGCCTAGAGAATCCCAATTACGACGTATACCAAAAATTTTCTGAATACCGGGATAGAGAGAGTGATAGACTATCTCGAGTGAATTTGAGATGAGAGAAAGGAAGCAAAACCGCGGTTGCATTTACTCTCCTACATTTTTTGTCCGACTCATCGCTACCCAATCTGACCAATTAACCGTGACGTGGCGTGGCCCGCGAAGGGCCGGGAGTTAGGAGAAGCCACCGGGCCGATTTTAATCGCTCCGGATCGACCGCAGAAACTCGATACGATAATTGGCGGAATTTGGTTCCACGCCAATCGGACATAGGATCATTTAATTAACCTGTGCGAAATGAATCCTTGGGTTACGTTGCCTCCCCCGGTGCAATTCGTTTTCGCAACTTCCAGTTAGACCCGCGGTCGCCAACGTGACGTGACACGGTTCGGAAACAAGACACGTTTCGTTCAAACATCAAACACATGCACACGAGACTCTGTGCTTTTCTACCAGAGGATTCTCAATCATTTCTTACGAATCTCACTATATTTAAACCTTTGCCTCACGATTTAATTTCC
>SHCU01000311.1:18798-34046 GCA_004307685.1 Ceratina australensis
TAAAAACGTCGAGAACAGCGGCGCAATAAATTCTCTTCAAGCTACCATCAAGTTTATATAGAATCGCGCGATGAACGACCTACGAATCTGAACACTTTCAAAAATTCCTAATTCATCTCATAATCTCCAAACACAAAAGATAAAGATTGTAGCTAAATTAATCCTTTACACTCGAAGAACTTTTCCACAATTATTTCGTGAATTTCTTACATGCAAATTAATGTATCAAAAATGATTAATAATGTTTTCTTTCTGCATTTCTTTTAATGTATATATGAATTTTATAATAATTAAGTTTAATTCAATCAATAATATATTGAAGTAGTAATTATTTACCTATGTAACAATTATTTTATAAAACAGATGGTGACTGACAGTCACCTCTCGAGTGCAAAGGGTTAGAAATTGATTCTCATGCCTAGAGAATCCCAATTACGACGTATACCAAAAATTTTCTGAATACCGGGATAGAGAGAGTGATAGACTATCTCGAGTGAATTTGAGATGAGAGAAAGGAAGCAAAACCGCGGTTGCATTTACTCTCCTACATTTTTTGTCCGACTCATCGCTACCCAATCTGACCAATTAACCGTGACGTGGCGTGGCCCGCGAAGGGCCGGGAGTTAGGAGAAGCCACCGGGCCGATTTTAATCGCTCCGGATCGACCGCAGAAACTCGATACGATAATTGGCGGAATTTGGTTCCACGCCAATCGGACATAGGATCATTTAATTAACCTGTGCGAAATGAATCCTTGGGTTACGTTGCCTCCCCCGGTGCAATTCGTTTTCGCAACTTCCAGTTAGACCCGCGGTCGCCAACGTGACGTGACACGGTTCGGAAACAAGACACGTTTCGTTCAAACATCAAACACATGCACACGAGACTCTGTGCTTTTCTACCAGAGGATTCTCAATCATTTCTTACGAATCTCACTATATTTAAACCTTTGCCTCACGATTTAATTTCCAACTGTGCGAGCGATTTAGTTTTACGATTTAATTTCCAACTGCGCCTCTGAAATATCTCTGAGACCATTATTCATATTTGGGATGGTCAGCTCACCAACTTTCTGAAATGTCTTGTTTATGTTTCGTCCGATAGCCTTACGACGACTCTGAGGCGTCATTGTAAGCTAAGGGTTTAATCAACAATTATTTTATAAAACATTTGTTAATTGCAAGCCGGCAATATTCAGAGAATAAGTGGATCGTGAGATTCGCAACAGCTGATAGAATAACTGTTCTCAAAAGAAAAAACTAAGAGGCACAAATAAGAGACATTTTCCTGCTTCAGCCGGGAGGAGTTTTCTATTTCCCAGATATTACAGATAACCATCTCCGAGACGAAAATCGTAAATACCCGGTCCGCTTGCGGTGCAGATTGTGACGAGCATAGAAATCGCGTCTCATTGTTCTGCGGCTAGCCTGACCGGGAGACGCGAGGTCCTCGACGGGGTAAAATTGGAAAGTCCCGGTGAAATAAATAAATGCCCGAGTGACCGGGTTTATCGGCGGTGTATGTAATAGGATTTCAAGCCGATTTCAATTGATCCCGATGCATCGCGTCGCGACGCGACAGTCGATCGCACTCCACCGATAACCGGGCCGAGTCCTCGTCGCGGAGCTCGAGGAAATTGGTGTAATTCGACCCGTGTAGAGCACCGCGCGGCGGCGGCGACCTATCCCGTTATCGTCGGTTTCCGGTCAACTCATCCCGCGAATGACAACCCCTGATTCGATACGGGCTTCTTCGTGCGTAAGCCGCGGCAAAAAAATCGAATAAAGAGACGGAAATTTCTGTTTTCCCATTTCAATTTGTACCAAACCTTTTTTCCTACCCTATGCAACACGGTGAACATTTAAAATCTGATTTTACTCTACGCGTGACTCGACGAACACGCTAACATTATTTGATATTCTTGAAATTCGATGAATCTCTCTCTGTGCAATCAGTTATTTCCTGGGATCGAGTTATAGGATAAGACGCTTTTAGCAGAATATTTGTTCTCAGGACCGCGGCTAAAAATCTTCCGAGTAAGATATCAACTTGCTTGGAGATGGATTGACGATCCCTATCGAATCACTTCGCCGGAGGGAGGTAGACGGTGAGAATAGACTCCTAGCGGTAACCCGATGTCTTCGAGCACGTGCCTCTGTTAAGAATCTCCTCACGCCCGACTCGATCCGAGTGACCCACGCGTCTTACTCGTTACACAATTTCCTATTACCTCTCGCGAACTCCTGACGGACACTCGGCGTTTCATTAAACAAATTATTTCGCACGATCATTTTTAGGAAAATAAACTACGCCCTACGGGGAGGAGCGCTCGGAGTTTTGGAACAGAGAATGCCGCGTTAATTAGTGTTTTATTTAACTACCCGCAAACTGGGATAACACTTTGTACGTGGAAATAGCAAATTTGTATATCTACAGAGAGCTCATTAAGGCACGCTTAGTAAACAGGAATAGTATGTTCGATACATGTACGCCCAGCGCGGATATAACTAAATGCAAAGTAAATATTCGAGGAGGAGCAGGTATGCGGCGCACACTAAGCCATGCAATTTCTGCGTTACGATTATGACGATACCTCCTCAAGAATTTCAATTCCTACGTTTAATCTACGGCGCAATTGAAACTAACCAAGCGTAATCTAATTTCGTAACAACGCTGCTAAAAATATACGTATAAAATAGGAAGGGGAATTCCGAGGGATTCTCCGAGCAAACTGGAATACATCTATACGCGACAAGAGCAATTTTCCTGTTTTCCTACGGGAGTAAAAAATTTTCCAGACGCACCGAAGGGAATACCTTCAAGTTGTTCGTCGTCCGGCTTCTAACGAAATTGCGATACATTCCACGCCTCGCGCTTCGTCGCTTCCCTTTAACCGTGCAGAGGGAAAAATTGATGAGGAGAAATGCGTTAAGTACCGTTTCGTAATTAGAGCTGTTCAACGGGATTTGCGCGGGGCAACAATGGGTAGTTGATTGGGAATCGGTAACGCGGTTCTAAACTGTCGATGACGCGCGAACGCTCTATGCCCGGCCTGTTTATTCCGGCTTAATACCGACAGACTTGATAACCCCTACCGTTACCTAATTCGTTTTGTCGCGGCGCTTAATCCTTCGGTTTTTTTTTTCTTTTACGCCTGGCTTGTTACATGAATAATTCATAGAACCAACAAGAAAGTCCCAAGTGTTACGGTCATTTATTAACGAGATTTTCCCGGCTTACAGAGTTTGCGAGCCTGATTGTGTCCGTATCTTGTCTCGGGGGCCACGGGCTTTAATGGTTTGCGAGATATTAACAATTAAGGGTAATCATTCCGTGCATGTCGGAGTAGCAGCAGCCGCTCACGACATAATTAATTATCTCGGCTGCTGACGATGATTCGCAGGCCGCGCCGGTCTTTGAAATTCTAATCGAACTAAATTTCTGATAACATGTAAAGCGAATTCATTGAAAGTTCACGCGGCGAAGAGACCGACGAGTAGGTATATCTGTTTCTCTGAAAGGTAACAATTGAACAACGTCGAGTTCTCAACCCGTGGCACTCAGAGAAATAACGAAAGTAAGTGGAGAGGGACCGGTGATAATTTACAGCCGTTTCGCGGAGACAGTGAGAAATTTGCAACGTCTCTGTTTGCCGTGGATTAACTTTCCAGCAATGAAAGATTGCGCGGCCCGGTCTCTTTCTCCCGCTCCCTCCCCCGGTAACTAAAGTGATCACGAGGCGCCTGGGAAATCACGAAAACAATTCGTGCTCCACCGGGCAAAATGGATCGTCCATCGGGCTTTGTTCACGGTTCCTCGATGATAAGTTGTAACACGGATTGTCAACGACTCGCGAGCACCCACTCCCTTTGTAAACGGCCTCCTCGTTGATTTACTCTTAAACGACTCTACCTTCCGAAATTCAGTCGAGTCTCACAGACACGCGTACACATCGTTCCGGATAAGATTACTCTCCAGATTTCGGTGAACGTTACGAGGGATACTGTTCAGACGCGAACAGATGATAAATGTCACTTGAACCCTTTCTTTTACAGATCGAGAGAGGGAAAAGAGAATCAAAACGCTTTCTAGTTTGAACCAACGAGGATAATGAGAACTGCCCATAATCAAAGACTTTTTCGAGCTCGAAACGTAATCAAATACGAATTAATCAAATTTATAGAATTTCGACGAATTTACACGGATTGAACGCGTCTCTGTAAGTCAATATATACATCCCTTGTATACGCGTTTGGGACGTAGGATAGATGATAAATAAAATGAGAAGAGGATAAAAGACTTTGGAATTGAATTTTTAGCAGCAATTCAAGGAGACAAATTGAAACAGTCCTTGCCCGCTCGTCCAGGAGAAAGAGCGAAAAAAAAATCAGCGGGAAACCTTCGGAGCCGTTTGTTTCTCCCGATGAAGATTCGCGAGGCGAAACGAGGATCACGTCAAAGAGACGCAATAAAAGAGATTACGTTCGCAATCGCGCATTCCCTTTTGCGGGCGCAGAAATGAGAAATTGCGAGGGTCCGGCGCACAAAGACTCTTGCCTGGCGTTTACAAATTTTTCACGTAACGTTATTCGGTAAGCTCGTCGGTTATTAACGAGCCTCGAACGCCGCGGAGGAGCGCGGAACGCGACCAATCTGGCAAACGGAAAATGTAAACTCGCCCGCTGATCACAATTTAATGTTGCCAAGAGAAAACAGGATTCGCTCCGCGAGATAGAATTTATAATAAATTCAAACGAAAATTCCAACCTGAATACTGACGGCAAATGAATAAAACTTACGTTCAAGTTAAGAAGGAGTCGAGCATTATAAATTCCAAAGGCGATTGAATAATTTCGACGAGGAGGGATCACAGGGGTAACATCAGTGTCGACGTTTACATATGCCTCGATTCGAATCGCGGAGGCGTGAAACCGGTAACCGTGACGAGGACTGCGTTCAGACGAGACGCTAGAGGTTTCGGGCAAGCCAGTCGCAGGGTAAAGTCGTCACGGTGTGCGGATTGGGGCGAATTCTCGGCTACATCGGCGGACGACAACCGTCGGTGAGGGCCGCCAACATGTCGCAGTCCGGTTCCGGTGGGCCGAGCGAAACCCAGGAGCAGAGTCAGAACGGTCAGACGATGGAGAGCCAGCAGACGGCATGTCAGAACGGTCGAGCGGAGCCGCCGGCCGATAATGCTAAACAAGATTTGTCTAATGGCTTCGAGAACCGAACGGTCGACTACGACAGGTTCGCGCAGGACCGGGTGCAACAGAATCAACCGACGAGCCAGGAACAACAGCAGCAGCAACAACAGCCGAGTCAGCACGCGGGCCAATATCCGAGTGGAAGGAAGCAATCTATAGTAGGCGTCCCAGAGGACAGGCACCCAACGACCGGGCAGCTTCCCCCGCAATACTCTCAGGAAAAATCCATCGAGAGAACGCAGCATGTATCGCAGACGAGCACCCAGACTCTACCTGTCCAGGTGCAGCCCCAGTTCGTCCCCGATTACGATCAGACGCAGTACACGCAGATACGCAGTCAGTTCGAAGTGCGACCGCAGATGTATCCGCAGCAGAAGCAGTACGCGGAGAGGGCGGGTTACGTGACGAGAGACGTCACGTACAGGGACTCCGCGCTGTACCATGGCGGCACGGCGAACCCGATGTTCACCGGGCAGGGACAGTACGTAACGGTTCAACACGGGGCTCAAATACCGCCGCAGTCGTCGAGTCCGCAGCCGCCGTATTTTTCCGGGGTCGTGGTGCCTCAGCCGCCGCCCAGCTACCAGTTCACCGCCCAGCCCCAGTACCCGTACACTCAATACCCTCAAACGGTGATGAACGCGGTGCCGTATACTCACGCCGGGATTTACCCGGGGCAACAGTACGGGCAGCAGTCGCCTAATCCTCAGAGATTCTCGCAAGAACTGGGCCAATATCAGACGCAGCCGATCATCCAGCCGATCGCTCAGAACGTCGGTCACGGTATCGCTTTGGCCGGTAACGATCGGCCGAGTCGCGGCCCGAAACCGATGGTCCCGCCGCGCGGCAATTCGAAGATCACGCATGATCCGACGGGTCACAGGAAGTCGGCTAGCGTCGACGTACCCGGTGGTATGCAGAAGCCGAAGTACGATCCGGGTCAGAACCCGGAGCAGATTCATAGGAGCGACGGGGCGATAATCGTGCAGGGCACTCAGATAATAACTGATCCGCAGGACAGGAGATACCTGGCGGCTATGAATCAGAACCCGAGGACCAGGCAGGACGGTTTGTACGTGGATACGAACGGTGATCCGACCGTGAGGGAAAAATTGTGCGAGTCGGCCGAGTGCGGTCTCTATGTGGCTAGACCGGAGCATAGGAAGTCGATTTCAGTGGACGTAACGTCGAGTTTCCAGCGGCGGAACGACACGATCACGTTCACGTTTCCCGGCGACGGTGGCCAGGAAATATTGATGCCGGGCAGCAGAAAGGCCGGCCCGGTGGTTGTAGACCCGAAGCGAGTCGAAGCCAATCAAGTATACCCGACGGCTGATCAAAGGCGACTGGACGCGAGCTTAAGGGTATCACCGATGGCTTTTGATACGAGACAGGAGAATAGGAAGAGCATGGGCGCGGATAGAAAGCCCGAATGGGGTAACGTGAGCCCTAATCAAAGAATAGCGATGCCTCAAGAAAACAGGCGATCCGATTACTTCGACGAGCACAGGAGATCGCCGATGACCATAGAGGGAAAGCGTATGGAGGACATCAGGAGATCGCCGATGCCGTTTATGCCGATCCGCGAGGGATCCGCGGACCGGGCAGGTCAGAAGAGTCCGTCGTTCGTTAATCAGAATTTCGAGAAGACGAGACAGGAGTTATCGATATGGGCCGAGCAACGACAGCGACAGGAGCACGAGAGAAATATGATGCAGAACCAAATGCTATCGACCAGTCCTCGTTCCAGGAATCAGTCGGAGGAGAGGAGAGACCCGAGGCAGATGCATCAGGTCGATGAACGTAAAGAATCTCGAATGAGTCAGTCGGCTTTCCAGCCGATTCCTAATATCAGTCAGAGGACTATAATGGAGCAGCGTCGTCACCTGCGGCACGTCAGCGCGGATCTGACCAAGCACATGGAGTTGTCGCGTAAGGAATTCGAGGAGCAGCCTATCACCGGCTCCGTGGCGAACCTCGGTCCACCTGCTAGCACCGCTCCCTCGCAGCGAGCCAGCCCTAATCTCTGTCATCAGTACCCGGCTCTCAGCGAGGCGAAACTGGACACCAAGACTGTACTGACCGTCGTGACGGATTTTGGCGAGAATTTGAACAAGCCTATTGATCAAGTGGATCACATAATTCACAGCCACCGCAAGAGCCACAACGTCTCCAGTAATTTATTAACCCACAGCAAAAGCCAGATGGATAATCTCCAAGGGCAGCAGTCAGAAGGGCAGAGCGACAAGCCGGAATCTCTAACGGTGCAACAGCAGCAGCAGCAGCAATTACAGAATCAACAGAGTTTGGATATGTTCTCGGAGAAGTTGAGTCAATTCGAGAGGCAGCAGAGCGACTTGCAGGCGAAGCTGCAGTATTTTCAGAATCAGAACCAGATCCTGGACAAGGTTGCCCAGTTCCAGCACCAACAGAGCGACCTGCAGGCTCGCCTGCAGAGCCTGCAGGCGCAGAATCAACTTTGCGACAAGCTGGGAAGATCTGAATTTTCGATCGGCATCGAGGTCCATCAATCGAACTCGCTCTCGAACCACCAGGAGCCCGATAAGACGCAGAACCAGCAGCAGCAGCACGCGCATCATCAAACGTTATTGACCGCCGCCTATTCACAGAACTCTAATCATCAATCCTGCCAATCGTCCGTCTGCGAGAAACTGTCACCGCGTTTGCAACAGGAAGCCGGCGACCCGAATGCTATTCAGATACCGAACATGTCGCAGATGCCGTTGCCGTGTCTGCCGCAATTCGAGCGCAACGCCGAGCAGAATCGCGCCTCGTTCACGCAGTTTCATCGGCTTCAATGCCAGATAGACGGGCACGAGGCCGTCGTCACCGCGCCGCCGCCATCCAGCACAGCTTCGTCGGTATCGTTCACGGGCACTTTAAAGAAAGTGCCACCGGAGAAACCCCCGAGGACGTCGCTGATCGTTCAGTCCCCGGAGTCGGAGGTAAGAAGAACGATGATCGATGCGACGTACCGACAGTTTTATCAACTTTTTTTCCTACACCGCATGCGTTGTAACCGTGTGTCGAAACGCTTGCATGGCTAGTAGCAACCCCCTTTATTTTATTTGTTACACATTTTATGAGATACGCTTGTAACGTCGATTTGACGAATGATATTTCGCGTGTACAGTTATTTCGAAGTTAACTAACTTTCGTCTTACGGTAGCATTCGAATCATAAACGTAGAAGCAATGAATTTATGTATAGGAGTTTCAGCGAGGAATGGTAATGCGAAGAAAACAATTCCTGCATCCACAAAACAGTCTTACAAAAGTTGTTTCGATTCGAAAACACAGGGCAGAAAGGAAACGAGAAACGAATAAAAAGAAAATAATACTAAGGCTCGAATGGTTCTCCGATAATTGTTTATCAAAGAATTCACATACCTCATTCGATGGATGTTATTCCTTCTAGCCAGGCAACAAGCGACCCCTTGTAGTACACAATCTGATCTGAAACAATCGAGAAATAAAATGTATCAAACAGGAGTCGATTAGATTTTAAAGAATGAAAATGACAATTATTAATCTTCATAAAAATATTTCCTAATTAATATTTCCCGGTAATATATTACAAAAACGAGAACGCGGACGGACGAAGGGTTGGAATAGAGATCTCCAAGTTGCAGTTTTTGCCAGCCGGGGTGGAACGAACTCGTTAGATATCAGGCTCGATGTTGTCTTTGAAAACTTCGTTATGGGACCTGTGTACCTTTCACTTCGCTCTGCCCCTTTTTCGGTCCGGACAACTTCGTCCGCGCGTTATAAAACCAGATATCGTCTGACGACGCCGTCGACGTCATCCGACGTGCACGTGTTACGAATAGCGAGTCTCCCACCGGTGCGACGCGGCTAAATAGAATTCCAGGTTAAAAACCCATTCCTGTTTATTTGCCAAATGTCCTACCCGCGGTCCTCATTTTATATTCCATTCGAAACCCATACGTATCCAAATGCATGTTAAATAGACAGAGGGAATATCTTTTTTAGTTATCTCGCGAAAATAGGTATCATGCGATGATAAGGTGAACGTTTTTTGTATCAGAACGTGGGACACTGTTTTAACGTCTGCCCCGAATCCTTGCCAATATTTTGCATAAAAGGCGGGGCAGTGTAGGGAAGGCAAATAACCCGTGTCTCTCTCTCTCTCTCTCTCTCTCTCTACGACGGCTCGAACGTGGCACGGCACGAAATTGGGTTAGCGCTGCGAGTCGCGCGCGTATGAAAAGCTCCGGGAGTTTACTTTCCCCGAAGAGCAAATATCCCACCGCACCTTTCACCGTTCGTCCCCGTCGGCCCATCCCTTTCACCGCGCGGAATGGACAATGGGGAAGTAAAGAGAATTCGTATTTCCGAGCCCGACGCGACGGCAAGAGACTCTGCCTATAGGGCCCCCGTTCGTTGTTGCACCACTTGGCTCCCTTATGCCACCCAACTTTCGAACCCGATACAATTCAGCCGCGTTCCAATGGAAATACGTATAGACCGGCGCGAAATAAGTAGCCGAACGGATGGAATAAAAGGATTCGACGGCACAAAAGGGAATACTTTATTCTCGCTCCGGTGAGCCGAACCAGGGTAGCCCGAATCGTATCGCGATTTCCTTTTTTTTCCCTACACAGCCCCCGCTGAGATTTATACTGTGTGTTATACGAACCGTTCCGCGAGAATAACTACGCGTATTAAGATGAATTATGGTGCCATCCTCCGGGGGAGAGAGTTATGCTCGAACTCTGATTAACAATCAACTCTTTGAGCTCGTGCACGCGTTAGCGAACCAACTGCGGGGGATTATATTTTTATCGGAAATTACTTAACTCGGGATTTTATGGATTTACAGAAAAATTAAATGACATTATTTTTTCTTAAACCGTAGATTTTCCCCGGTTTTCAAAAAACGTATTCGCAACGGGCTGCTCCAAAGAATTCCTCCTCACCCTATTAATTCTTGCAACGGGACATTGCACAGGGAATTCCACTCGCTTGCCGAGAGTGTAGACAACAGGCCGTGTTTCTTTCTAACGTAATTAATATCTTCTTCTCTCGAGCGTTCGTGCTTAGCGTTATAAACCGGTAGAGAAAAGTGAGAAATAACGAAACAAGATGTGACTAAAAGCACGCATCTAGCAGAATTCAAGCTAACGGAATAAATGCTTGCGTATTCTACTTGACATTAATTTCCATAAATACGTGAAATGTATCTGTTCACTGGTCAGTAAATATTTTAGAACGAGAACCGATTCTTTTGGATATGAAGATGGAATGGTCGAGCGACTTATTTGGCTAATGCCTGTCCGGCAGTTTTCTTCTGGTATTCCCGGGTTTCAGGAAACGAATACGAATGAGGCCGGTGTCTATTGAGAGCCGGCTCTCAATCGTATCTATCCGGGTTGATCTCTTGAAAGCGACAATAGTAAGCGGATAAGAGTGTGTGCACGACGCTTTTCCACCTGTCGTCCATTTACGCGCATTTGTTTTAATCGACCCGGTCCACGTCCATTAAGGATTTAACGCGAAACGGATAGAGTCGAGTTCTTATCTTAACGACACACGATGTAAGTATAAATACTATAAATTTGTGTGCCGCCTTGTTTCGTTGCTTGATATTACGGACAGGTACGAAGGTGCAATTACTATATCACGAAGCTCGAGAACACGACTCGCAGACATCCTTCAGAATTATCCTTGCAAATTGAAACTAATGGCTTCCCTGACCCAACGTTCAGCAACACGCTAGGCGGTGTACATCAATTGCCTCGGGCTGTAATGAGTGTTTGTTCGCGCCAGAGATAAACCAACGTCCACTAAATTTGTCCTCATTTATTAAGCCACTTCCCCGCACCCTTTATCTTAACCGTCTTGTAAAATATTTGTACGCGATCAATCTTGGCGAGACTCTAAGAAACTACTCGGGACTCTTGACTCCTGATAAACCGCGTTACATTTACATTTCAAATAATTTTCATCGGACGCAACGGTGGACCACGAGCAATTATTTCGATCCTAGGAAATTCTCCGTACAACAAAGAGAACGCAAGGGTCCATGATTTACAGGCTCTCCCTCTGGAATATACTTGTTCCGGTTACAAGCCACGGCGATTTTCGCGGGCAAACACTTCGGGGCGAAGGCGTAACAAAAAACTTCCAACAGTTTTTTTCAGAATGCTAAAAATGAAAAACTGTCGCCGTCGAGGCCGAAAACAATTCTCCCGTTTTGTTCTCCGACGGTCCACAAAAGTCCGAGGTAACAATAGAACAGAGAGAGCGAGAGAAAAAGAGAGTCGGAGAGGGAAGAAGAACCTCTAGCCAGCAGGTTGGACGTCTTTGAACCGGGCTGGACCGTGCATGTTTGCATGTCCCACTAAAAATTCGTGCCAGCTTCTCGAAACGTTTAAAAAATCCGTCATTTCAGAGAAAATCATCACCTCCGATCGAGATAGCACAGGAATAAGTATGGAAACAGCCTTGCTCAGATATCAGTTTTGCATCGTGAAAAATTTTCGTTCAAATATTTAAAAGGAAAACTTTATGACAAATAAATTTAATAGTATCAGAAATTCCTTAGGGAAGATAATGAACAATTCGTGAGCACTTCGATTTAACCGTTTGCACTCGAGAGGTGACTCACAGCCACCATTTGTTTTATAAAATAATTGTTATATATGGAAATAATGATTGCTTCGATATATTAATGATTCAATTGAACTTAATTATTATACAAAGAATCGTCGAAAAAAAAAAAATAATAATTTTGATACACTAATTTGGACGTATGGAATTTACGAAATATTCGTGGAAAAATACTTCGACTGCAAAGGATTAAATGCTATCTGAAAACAGGAATTGTGTGGATTAAACGAGTGGAACAGCTGGTCGCGTCTTGTAGATGGTGTGAAACGTTCTAACTTGTAGGAACGTACGAAATCTAATTTCGTGCCGACCGATACAATTATCCCGGAAGCCTTGGTAACGGTTAAAAAATTTACGACGGTAGAAAAACGAAAGGGAAGTCGAAAGTTCGTGGCGCGGGAACGGTTTCCCAGGAGCATAGAGAGAGAAAGAGAGAGAGCTCTTGTACCTTCGGCTACCATTTTGGCACGGTTCTCGATCCGAACGGAAAAAACATTACACGACCGGTCGTTAGCCATTGATTCGACCGCGGCCAGCCTCGAGCACCGTTCTCGTATTAATTGGGTTTTCATTATCAGCCGGTCTCGCTGCAAAATATTCGTACCTCGTTTTAACGTGAACACGGCTTAAACCGTGTATAGAACAGGCTTATCCGAATCGAATTCGTATAGCCACTTTATGCTTTATCCGCTCTATCAGCACGCGAAATGTCTTCTGCTTTTTGGTTCGCATAGAATCAGTCGATAAAAATATTTCGTTCGAAGTTTAGGAAACCGAGAACTAGTGCACCGTCTGCTTCGCGTGAATATATTTTGGATCGAACAGACGAGTTCATTAGAACCTCTCGATCAATGAATTTAATTCAGCTAAACTTTACGTTAATATATTTTTTAGCAAGTATTCTTTCTGGTTCTGCCGGCGCTCCAAAGGAATTCGAAGCATCGCGAGCTATATCGCCTCTCGTACCGCAAAACAATTTCAATTATTTAGCGAAAGCGCGAACTTTGTTGCGAGAAAGTTTGCTAACCCTTACGGATAATAAATTTAGTTATTACAGGTCGATACGGCTGTACTCTCGACGCTTGCATTATTTAACTTTCATAAAACTGAGCTAATCAACCGCACCTCTCGTAGATTTAAAAAATTGCAACCCCGGTTGTAACTAATACCCTCGTTTAAAAAACTGTATAAATAATTTTAGATTTTAAAATTAAGCTACCGGATGAATTTTCGTGGAAATACGTTTTACACGGAGTAAAAACGCTGATACAAGAAATGAATTTATTATATGAATTCGGGTTCGTTACTTTGTGCGTTAATTAAAAATTCGTCCGCGTGAAAGCTAAACAAAAAGGGGTACGAAATAACGTGCACGTCTGTTATCTGCTTTTATTTTCCATTTTTGATTGCGTCTGCCAGCGGGAAAAAGACGTGCTGACAGGAAATCGATACGATTTTTTGCATTCCTTAAAAAAGCCGCAGCGCATATCCTCTATGGGAATACCGGCTACTCCAATAATAATAAAAGTATGGTACGAAATTATCATCCATGTACAATATTCACGAGTAATTAGCAGACTTTTATGTGTTCACATGAGAAATTGCATTTTAGTAATCTTACGATTATAACGTGCATCAACAATTGTAACGGCATTTTGAATTATAGATTCAATTGTCCTGTAAAATCCACAGTGTGATAATTAATTTTAATAAATATATTTTTAATAATTGTAACTCACAACGCAACGATTTCCTCTGGTCGAAGCTGTAAGAGAGAAACCGATGACACGCGTATAATGTCATATTACGGTAACGACTGTGTAACGAGCGAGTTCGAATTAAATTTTCAGCCGATCGGGCACGGAAGAATTTCATTATACAATTTCCTCGCGAGAGACGAATTTCTCACGAGCGATTTTCAATAAGAAAATTTCGAAAAGACATACATTCAAATTAAAATACTATAAAGGATTGACACGGAACGTGCATGTTCATCTAATAATAAATATGAATGGAAGTTATCCCCTCACTTATTTATTCATATCGAACACGGTCCTACCATTTAACTAACAGCTTGCTAACATTTCAATGAAGTTATGAGAGTAATTCTACGTTCATAATTACTGCATATTCCGGAATAATTAATAGTCTCTGAATTTCAATAATATCGATTACAGCAGAAAATAAAACCGGTTCGTTCCGGGAAAAACGGTACGATAATTAAGTTACTTTCAGTATCTACGTATCGGAAAATATTGTTACTGATCTCTGAAAGCACAGAGCAATTACCTATTATTATATTTCTTAATGAACTGTTTCGCCACGTACGCTCACCCGTAAATAAACGTGTGAATTTTGGAATTGCATATCGAACGTGGAAACTAGTATCTATCCACGCATAGAATTTCCAACTACTTTGCTTATAGTGTTAATCTTAGAAATGTAATAAGGTATTTATTTTCAAGGAAACCTGATTTCATATTCGTGCCGAATCTAATTTATCCTTAGTTGACACTATCCGTGACGAAACTGCAAACGAGCTGAGAGGATTCGCTAAAGGAATTAAAAGAAAAAAGAAAGAGGGGAAACTGTACGTGACTACAATTTTTTAGCGTGGCTATCAAACCGGCGGTAACATCGGTTCGAACGGTTTCGACTACTTCCTAAAATTGAATATCACCCGACAGCACCGAGTCGTGATTGCACAAAGCGTCCGCGATGATTGTATAATTATTCGAATATCTTTGAAGGTGGCCGAGGGTTTCCTTCGCAGAATAGAACCATCCTTGCAACTCCTACGTGACTCCAATCAACGTTTCAGCAAACTGTTTCCCAACCCGATTTAAGTTAATTTTCCGAATAAATTTTAAAGTCTGTTTCATTGAGAATGATGAACTCTGATGAAAAGGTCTGTTTCCTTCGTTGGTATTTAATACCGAACTAAAAGCGAATGGCTTTGATAAAAAGCCAACTCCCTAAACTCGAAGGAAAAACGGGGCTAGTTGAAAGCGACTGACCGTCGAATTCTCGCGGAGCTTGCATCTTCTCGGTCCAGCTTAATTGTTTGTCCGGTGGACGCGACCCGGATTTGAACGATTAAACCGGTTTGATAAAAACAAAAGCAGGCTAGGAAAGAGGGTGAGGGTGAGAATAGGATGAAACCGGACAACTTAAAGAAGGCCCCCGCTTGCAATTATGGAAACTGGGTTGAACCACTTCACGGACCGAGTATTATCCGTTGGCCGAGCGGGACAGCTCGATCGAAAACTCTCGCGATTACAAATTAGGGGCAACGAACCGGACTCATGCCAAATTTTTCCTGACGCGTTCGTGCAAGAAACACTCGGGGCTGATTAACACTGAGTCTACCACGTATGGTCAAAATGAC
>SHCU01000311.1:37440-47529 GCA_004307685.1 Ceratina australensis
CCAGGCCCTGGAAAACCTGAAAATATTTTTGTAGGGAATGTTTGTGAACCAAGAATCGTTTCGGTGGGAAACGTTTCTTTTAGCTTTATATAGATTAGAGAAAAAAAACAAATCCACCTATATTTTCAAATCTACTTCAAATAGTTTGAATCCATTCCTCGTTGGCATTCGATCACTTCGCGCTGTATTGTATTTCATTGTTACTCAATTTCGTTTGAATTCATGTTACAGAGTAACAGGAGCCAGCCAGCCATCGGACTGAAGCAGACGCCGAAGGCGAGGGTAAGTCCACCACCCTGCTGCATGTTGATTTCTCTGAGCATAGTTCTCCATCCGTGAAAACAAGAAGATTATGAAATAACTTTATCAACGCTCTTTGACTTGTTTTCGCCTCATAGCCGAACGCGGGTTACAGGGGCAAAAGCGGCTCCTTTCTCCGCTGCAGTTCGACAGGCGTATATCTCCTCGACTCGGCGAGCCGTGAAATCGGGCAGGAGAGAACGGAGCGCGTATAATTTTACGACTCCAGTTTTCGGCGATCCTCCAAACCCCTCGTTCGACTATACAAGATTTACATACGTATCACGTAAATAGTTGAGAATATCGCCGAAACGTTTGCTCATAATTTACGAGCGTTAAACCGAATCCCAGATGAGATCCTTCTCCACTATAATTCTCTTCTTTATCAGAATCTTAATCCCTTAAGGACCCAATTATATGGTCCTCAAGGGACTCAAGAGTATACTGAAGTCACTGTTATTTTATCTACTAGCTAAAATATCAACGGGTTCATTTGCAAATAGATTAACACATTCTGTTACCGAACGAAGATCGTACAAAAATGATTAGACGGATTTGAACTTAGGCCCAGTTGTGATTACGATTTTGTTTTATGATATTCGTAACCGTTGTCGCGCGAGAGACAACTGTTAAGAGGTAGACGTAGGGAAGTACGAACAAAGCCACTAAATGACATACTCTAACCCGGTGCACGTGACGCGAGCCAGAGCGCTCGGTTTTAATTCCCACTGGGCCTACTTTTTTTTCACCCAGACAGACGAGAATGGAGTGGAACAAAGGGGCAAAGGTCCGTAGGTGGAAAAATCGCCGGGAAAACAAGCGAGACGCGCGCGGACAAAAACTAACGGCTGCCTCGTACCTCTATACACGGTCTGCCCGAAGAGTAACGATACTGATTTTTTTCAACGGAATCTGTGCGCGAAGGGACGGGGCAAAAAAGGTCATATGATAGCTGCAAATTTACCGGGGGACAGAATCTCGTTAATGCTATAATTATTTTTGTAAAACCGCCGGGAACTGGCTGCACTTTTCGTAAATGAATTATTTCTGGAAGGGACGCGGGTAGATTCGAACGAAATATTTTTGATATACGCGAACCGTAACGCGGATTCGCGGGTTATGCCGTTATCGATTCAGCGCGGTGAAAATATTTTCTATTTTCATTTTCAATCGGTCCCTCCATTTTAATCTTGTACCCTTCGGGTAGAAGTGGAAGCTATCAATCATTTCTACGTAACATGAATTTCAATAACAATTCCACTTCGAGCGCTTCATTGTACGCGGCATCACGCGGCAAGTTATTGGTTTCGGAGGTAAATGGTTCGAAGCAGCGCGTTTTTCGAATACATTTTCTAGTTTATCGATTCCAAATACCTATGCACGATGGTTGCCGCGTGCATCTAATGTATTCGCAGGGCTGCATTATCAGGGAACTTGGAAAAAAATTGATGATCCGGAACGACGTCAATGCCTCTCCTACCGAGATACATAAATTCCGCTTGGATGACAAAATTGCTGCCATCACGTAGACGCGTACAATCTTCCATTCGATATCATTTTATACGAGTTATACATTCTCCCCCATGGTTGATTTCAATCAAGTGTTCAATTAATATAACGATTGGTTCCATTGATTTAACCGAACGTTTTAATTAACGTGCCAATTGATTTGATATAAAACCTTTTAATTAATGCTTCGCCCCTCGCAACAAAATGTATCAAACTCTAAACCATTTATCAATGAATTAACCGAAGAGCTCGGTTCATTTCTCTTCCATTAACTTCCTTCAAAGTTCGACTGGTTACCGTTTATCTCGCATCGACCGGTTCCCGAGTTCTCCAGATGAAAGTCGGAGAGGAACCGGAAGGAGTAACACGCGGGGCGAACGGATAGGTAACGTCTCTGCGAAACGACGTGAAATCGCGCGGCGCAATTTCGCGAGATTGCTTGCCGAGGCGGCCGTGGCCAGGCTCGGCGAGAATCCATCCTCATGGAAAAAAGGTACTCATATTTTTTTTCCTACCACCAAAAGGAAACGCGAGCTTCCTACCCAAGACGCCCAGCCAATTGTATAATAATCCACGAGACGCAATCTGGACCGTCTTTTATGCTTTTAATATAACATCGTCCTATGTCGCGTCTGCTTTTACGAGTCAGCTTCTGATTCAATCCAGAGGCGAGACACATTTCTATTCTCTTAAGTAATCCGTAAATGAGATTAAAATGATAACTTTGCTGTTTGACAAGAATTAAATTAAAAGCGTGTAACTTTACCTGGGTAGCAGCTTCCTGGGTGTTCTCACAACATTTTTATATAATTTCGAGCAAGCTGTTATCAATTTCTTAAATTAACTTGTACACCCAGTGAATTCACTTTTCTACTCTGCTAATCACGTCTCGTTACTGGGATGACTCAGGCACTTACAGTAAACGCCGAGTTAAAATAATTATTTTCGCGATACGTATACGGGAAACTTCTCTTTTTAGTTTGATCGAGCTTTACAAAAAGCGTAGACTAAAATTTTATGAATCCGATTATTTAATGCGGCAATTAAAAGTTCGCCAGCTTGACACCAGTTACCCTGTACAATATTAACTATACGAATACGTGATGGGTCGCAAATAAAGTGACTAGATAAACTGAGTCTACGGTTGGTTTACTCGCTAGCTCGGTTTATCTTCGCCTTCTTTAATCATCCAATTTGAACGTTCGGTTTGAGCGGACCGCTTTAATGGAGCTCGAAGTCGCCAGTCAGCGAAACGAGCAGTCCGCGTAGGTATTTCACAACGAGAATCTCCGATTTTATACCTCGGCACACTTTACCACCCCGAAAGCAAACCGTGGCGAGCATCGGCGAACCGTCTGCGAATGATAACTACCGTGAACTCTGCTAATTTAACTAGCCGATGAGGTGAGATTGCCCCCCGGGGGGCCAACCCTCGCCGAAATGCGCGTTACACACGAGAAATAGAGCTCCTCCACGTTTCTAATATCTATCTATATGCTAACGACTCGCTTCGATGGCTGCTCGGATTGTCTCTCAACAATTTCGTGCACGTACTTTAGAAAATTTATGATGCATTAAACAAAACTTACAAGGGTGACACAAAACGTATTGGCTCGATATTGTTCGCTCTCTTGTAACACGTGTTATTATTTGGAGTATTGTTAGGGAGCTCGAATCAACTGGAACACTCGAGGGTGTGGCAATTCTTTTCGTATCCCGGTTGCATGCAATCAATTCGTTGCTGTACATTGAATTTGCTCGGGGAATGTGGGTCAATCGCACCGTAAACGTCGATCAGAGCACAAATACAACGCGTTGAAAGAAAACAGAGCGGCTCGCGGTACGGGAAAATGTAATGCTTGATCAATGTTTCCTAAATAAATAAAAGCTTCTGATGAATGCCGGCCATGCGTGTCGGTGCATACAGCGAAAAATCCATCGGTAATCCCCGGGTCCATCGGCGAGCTCCTCGCAGTCGATCGTGCGCAATTTTATTTATCTCGCTCGCGAGGTTCAAAGCGTGTCTAACCGATTTCCAGGATTAAATAAAACCGGCTGCCATTCATGCGAATAAACATTTTGCAAGAGATGATATTTCCAGCTTGTTCTGGTCTAATCTTTATGATTCGAGAGGATCGATTTGTGGTCTGAATCTTGCGGCTCTTTTACACAAACGTCGTGAGATGGAACCTCATATATTATGTGCTACAAATCCTATAATGAACATTTCAGGGAACGACCGTGGAAAAACGAACCCGCGAGCTGAGACCGCGTAATCTGCGAATATCGAATTCGAATTTCGATCCCGGATGTGAATTATTCATGAGGGTGGAAACATTTCCCCTATACGCGCCCCGCGAACGATGGACAGTCATAAGTTATTTCCGGTGTACCCGAAATTCCTATATTTTCATACGATTCGGTTTTCCAATGAAAATTGTTTGGCTTTGTATTCGATTTTCTAAATAAAATTTCAATCCCAATGGGTGCAGTTAGTTTCATCATTTGATTCGACCAGCCATCATATCATCTAACGTATTTTTGCGTCAAATTTATTTGCTCGGCGCATGTATTTCCGCGTCTACCCTCCAGGACACGGTTTCCTATTCGCCTAGCCTCCTCTTACGCGTATTTACGCCAACCCATGCTCATAGATATGCAAATCCTTGGCAATAGAGGCCGCGATCCGACTTGGCTTCCAAACTAAAGCGAGTAGCCAAGCTGAAGCGCGAAATTACGTGTGTACCGGTCACCCGATTAAACGCACCGACTAATAAGCTTAAACGTGCGCACGTACGATTCGCAAATGTAATTCCGCGGAATTAGAAGTACACATGACAAAAATACAGAATATTTCTGGTTAACCACGTAACGGTGAAGTCGTTATGCAGAAGTTGTTGCGATTTTAAAAAAAAGTACGAACGATGCATCTGCCGTTTCGCGTGGCTGCCTTTTCTGAGTAGTTTTTAATCGCGACACGTAGACAGGCGTCGAATCGAAGGGGCGAAGGTGCCGGGACACAGGCATCGAGGAGCGAGGGTGGCGGAGGGCCTGTTGCTCGGCCTTTGTTTCCGACGAACAAATAAACGCGAGCCAGGCTCCCTCGATACTGTCGCGGCGAATCGACGTTTCGCTAGTTTCCTAACCGTGATCCCGGGCGACCCCCCTTCTGCGGAGGACTGTTCAACGAGATCCCTTCTAATCCCCGCGACCCACCTAACCCGTTCCGTAGCCAACGGTTCCGTTCCTCGGTGCCAAGTCTCGTCGTTTGCCTCGGGTAAAACGGGCCATCGAAAAGAGATTCCAATTTTCCCATATTTCCCCGTGCCTCTCCCGCCCTCTTGCCCCGCGGACTAATGAAAACTCGTGGCCTTATTTGATGATAAATGCCACTGTGTGCGCGTGTCTCCGTGTGCGCGAGACCGACTTTTGCCATCGATGAACCCGAATCGAATCGACTGTACCATCCGAGCCTGACGATTGAAACCTACCGGCGGCGTGGTACGGTATGTATGTAAATCGGGCATGCCGGCAAAAATCTATTCGATAACCATTACACGGACGCTCTATCGGGTATAATGTACAAGAATGTTATTGATTAACATTCAAGTTCTCGTCGAATTCACGAATATATTTAACTCTGTCTGAAAGCTCGTTGACTCACTTTTTCGTTGAATCGTCTCACGGTTTCCATTTCTATCCCGGGAAGAAACGTGGAATTTCATTAAACGTCCTGGAAACGGCCGTTTCGCCCGAACAATTCCATGGAAATGCCAGATGACTCTTAGCGATACGGCTGTGTATCAGCCGATTAGTTTCACGTGTAGCACCGTGAATGTCCCTTAATAAACGCCCGGACGAAAACGATCTTATCTCTGTAAACGAGACGTCCCTGCGTTTAACAGAATATTGTTCGGTTCACACATCTCTCGGTTCGATATAATCGCATAAATTAGCTGTTATCTACGTGATTTGCCGAATTTGATTACGCTTTAAATACAACTGTCGGTGAAAGAAAATCATGGGAACGACCTGATGGTATATGTAATTTTATACATATTTCACGCGCACGATTTACATGCAATTTACCTACGATTTGCATATTTGCGACGCATCAAACGCGAATAAACTTTCCCGGTCAAATTATTTGCATTTAATCCGATTGGCCAAGTCGGATTAAATTACGCGTACAAATTGCCCAAATTGATACAGAGGTGTAATAATGCTACCTGCAATATTTCTAGGCCAGCAATATTCGTACGGAGAAACGAAATTCCGATTTAACCGGTTACTTCGTAGAATGATCACCCGATCGGATTTACCGCGTTTAATACAATCAAAATTAGCTAAATGATTTAGCTTCTTGTTCAAACAGCGACTTGATATCACAATGCACCACCGTTATGTTAGAAGCCGGAGTATCGTTCTTCCTCGGATATCTGAATTCCCTTTCCAAGTTCGCATTCATTAAACATCTAGCAACCGATCGCTCGAACTTGAATGCTGCTCGACGAAGAGAGGCGATAGAAATTTCTCCGGCTGCAGTTTTAATCGTGGCTCGAGAAAAGAGAATCGACTGGCAATGGAATATGGAACGATCTCCGGAGTAGAAGACAAACTGCNTCGACGAAGAGAGGCGATAGAAATTTCTCCGGCTGCAGTTTTAATCGCGGCTCGAGAAAGGAGAATCGACTGGCAATGGAATATGGAACGATCTCCGGAGTAGAAGACAAACTGCGGACAGCTTTCAAACCCAGCAATCAGTTCGAGTCTCGAACCCAAATCCAAAATCTTAAAATCACTGGTCTGCATGTGAAATGAAATTTCCAATTTAATGGTACGTCACAATCCCATTTCTCTATTTACGTACTATCTGTTGGGATCGTGACGAATCGTGATTGATTTATGTCGAACATTTAATTAATAGATATTTGATAATTACTCTGACGGTCAACTCGTGACAACGATACGTGCCGTGTTTCGCGAAACAAAACCAGAGGCCGACTATCATTTTATTGTTCGACGAACAATAAAAAGCCGTTACGCGTGTTGCTTTATCTCTCTGAAAGCCAAAGCTCGACGTCAAACGATCGCCACGCCCAGGGAGCTTTCCACTTTCATCTGAAAGTGTCCGCCTGTCATGTCTCTTCAAGAACGAATTCGACGAGTTAACGTCGACCCGCGTCTGCCATCAAGATTGATATTCACGACTATACGTACACGTATCTACCGGTTGTTTATAAGAGCGATGTAAGTTAGAAGATTGGCTACGCTTTTATAATAACCAGCACGTATCTAGGTTTGCAGAGATTAAATGGATTTTTTTCTTAAAAACGCTTAGAGGCAGCTCCTCTTTACGCAAAGGTCGTGAGTTCTCTTTCTACCGTAGCCCGTTCTTACCCGGCCCCGTTTTTCTTTTTATCTCGCCGAGGTACCCAGTGATTAGACGAAGTAGCGAGCAGCAGAGGAATGGAAAGTTACGGGGAAGACTACCGCGGGGTTTGGGTGATGAACCCGGAGGAAGAGGAGCAGACACAAAAGAATGTTACGCGTCGCCCGCCCCTGGCGTCCATCCCCTTTGTTTCGCGGCCGCACCGTTCGGCAAAAAAAGAAACGGAGAAACGAGAAAACGGAAATAAAGAAAAGTCGAAACGAATATCGCTAGCCGGACAATAAACGTGGAACGGCTGTTCGATGACCGTGTCACTGACCGTGCTCTATGCAAATATTAAATATGCAAGTACAAATAGTTCTAAACGGCAGAATCTTCGTTAGATGAAAATCAAATTACCTGAACATTGGAGAGACAATCATTGACAACGTTTTTGGGGATGAGAATCTTGTTCGTATTTTCCTCGAATATAATTTTGCCAGAGAGAGGGAGGAGACGGTCGGTCGAGATATTTGCCAATGAAAATCCGCTATTTTCCTGAAACAATTTAGTCAGAAAATATTAGAGGGACTAGGAATTCCGCGCAATTAAATCGCGGGTTTAATAAATAATGGCCATCTCGCGTCGCGCTGCGGTTTCAAAAGACGAGGTATAAGCTTGCACATCCAGCCACCGGCATTTCAAATGACTTCAACGTAACTACGCGGCTGCGAAATCTCGTAACCTCCGCTGTGAAAAGAGATTAACACAGAACTTTTCAACTTTAAAGTGGTAAAAACTCATTCGCCAGTGCACGCTCTAAATGTTCCCTATACGCCCTTGTACTTTCAACAATAACTGCTTTCTCTATCGGTCAACCATCGCATCGTTCTCAATTTTCATCAAACTGTTCCGCATATTTCAAGATCGAATATTTACGAAAATATGTGTAATCGTAATTCACGCGAACATTCGCATTCGTAAAACACATTTAGCTAATTAATTACTCCGCGTAATACCGATTATATCAAGCGGGTTACAATTAATTAAGCAAATCCTTTGAACCCACGATTCCAACAGAGAAATAACTGTCCGATTCTTCTAACGGGAATTGATAAGAAGAAGTCGGTTGTAAACTCAATGGAGCTGAAGAATTCTCCAACGCGAAACACGTAGAGGCTCGCACGTTATCTCGTAAAAGCTAATTAAAGCGCGTTAGCTAAATAAGTCGAGTCCCTCAAGGCAAAGGGAACGATCTTTCGCGTACGGAGTATGTAAATTTTTAATGAAGCCATTTCGCCGTGAGTTCGCGGCACGCGTCCGGCTAAACTAACACCGGTCGAAACTTTAATGATAACGACATGTATGTACCGTCCGCGGGAAGCGCTTGGAATATTATAACAAACATCAACAGGACAGCAACGCATCATTTCGATGCCGCCGTCAGTTTGTCACGCTGGATAATTGAATTGTTGTTCCGCTAACGCATGATTTGTTTAATCCTCAAACATTTATAAGCTGGATTCACGTGAATACGAAATTTGCATTTTGCCTCTAACAAAAACATTTCATAATCAACCGGTGTTACATTTGTTATCCCGTCGTTCCATTATGCACTGCTTTGTTTCAGGCGCAATTATCAAACTGAGAACGTTCTATGCTCCCTAGTTTTTAATAATCATATCTGGTAGGCTTTATAATTAAGAGGATTCATCTTGGTACGCGTGTATGAATGTGGAACACGGCGCGGAGAAAAGACGCGCCATAAAATTTCTGTTCGAAGGGAGAGCAGTCATTCAGATTGTGTTCTGTATCGGGGGCAACTCATAATAATTAAAAAATAGTTGCGCGCCTGTGGCTTCTGCGCAGTAATTACGGATTCAAGTACGCCTGTTGCTTAATTAGTAATTATTACGATTCCTGCGCCGGAGCTTGCATGCTGCTGTCACACTCTTCTAACGGGTGTCGCAAGTTATTAAACAAAGTTTGATGAATGCCTTTTACGATTCAATATAGAATTGTAAATGCTCACAGAATTTCTAAGAGTAAAAATCTGATTATCCCTTAGGTTTCTACCGCACGATACGATGCTAGATTAAAATATCAAGTAGTTGAAACTAGAGCTAGCTGTACGAACCTATTAGCACCGACAGTAGAGTGTCTAAGGATCGGATTAAAGAACGATACACCCGTTAGATTTATGCACGGCCGGCATCAAGGCTTGTTTACACTTTGGCGAAGAGTTAAGAGGTTCTCTCAGCCCGCTGGGGTGCCGAGTAATCGACTTTCCTGACCCAGAAAGTCAAAAGGGCTTCGTTTACTTGCCATCTCTCTTCGTTGCCCCTTCACCTGCTCATCCTTTTATCCCTTTCCCTCCCTCCGTTTGATTCTTATACCCTGCCTCCCATCCTTCTCCCACCCGGCTATCCACTTTTCCCATTCTCTTTTTCCACCCTCCCTCCAACGATCCCCGGAATCCGTCCGTCTGTGTCCGTCTTTCTTCCGGCTTTCCCGTCTGTTTCACTCGCCTTTCCAACTACCCCCGTTTCCCATCCCTCCACGTTTTCACGCTGGAGTGTCTCTTTCTCCGTGGAGTCGAGTCGAGTCGAGTCGAGTCGACTCGCGTCTGGATTCGGTGCTCGCCTAGGAGATACGGTCGTATATAGTTAAAATCGGGCACTGACCGAAAACTTCAATATTCCGGCTCTTTCACCAACGACGACGCGACGCGAAGCGGCGAGAGAGAACGAGGGAAAGCCGAAAGATATCGACAGTTCCTGGCGGTGGCTCGCTAAAGAAACCGAGAAGGACAGAGTCGACGGTCCACGGGAGCGGAACCGAGAGGGAGAGTCGAGTTTTTTCGGCAGCCGGCATCGGGAATCGAGATGCTGCATCCGAAAGCGCTTTCA
>SHCU01000311.1:47873-66288 GCA_004307685.1 Ceratina australensis
GAGCTAGCTGTACGAACCTATTAGCACCGACAGTAGAGTGTCTAAGGATCGGATTAAAGAACGATACACCCGTTAGATTTATGCACGGCCGGCATCAAGGCTTGTTTACACTTTGGCGAAGAGTTAAGAGGTTCTCTCAGCCCGCTGGGGTGCCGAGTAATCGACTTTCCTGACCCAGAAAGTCAAAAGGGCTTCGTTTACTTGCCATCTCTCTTCGTTGCCCCTTCACCTGCTCATCCTTTTATCCCTTTCCCTCCCTCCGTTTGATTCTTATACCCTGCCTCCCATCCTTCTCCCACCCGGCTATCCACTTTTCCCATTCTCTTTTTCCACCCTCCCTCCAACGATCCCCGGAATCCGTCCGTCTGTGTCCGTCTTTCTTCCGGCTTTCCCGTCTGTTTCACTCGCCTTTCCAACTACCCCCGTTTCCCATCCCTCCACGTTTTCACGCTGGAGTGTCTCTTTCTCCGTGGAGTCGAGTCGAGTCGAGTCGAGTCGACTCGCGTCTGGATTCGGTGCTCGCCTAGGAGATACGGTCGTATATAGTTAAAATCGGGCACTGACCGAAAACTTCAATATTCCGGCTCTTTCACCAACGACGACGCGACGCGAAGCGGCGAGAGAGAACGAGGGAAAGCCGAAAGATATCGACAGTTCCTGGCGGTGGCTCGCTAAAGAAACCGAGAAGGACAGAGTCGACGGTCCACGGGAGCGGAACCGAGAGGGAGAGTCGAGTTTTTTCGGCAGCCGGCATCGGGAATCGAGATGCTGCATCCGAAAGCGCTTTCAATGCGCCTAAGTTCCCGGGTAAATAGCCGGGAACCTTGATTCTTGCACTGAAAGCTCCCTGTTTTCACGAGTAAATAAAAACGTTGTGAGGAAGGTTGTTCAAGTTCTCGTAATACATTTTCGATTACAAAACATTTCACACATTCAGACGTGCTTCATGTATCTTGTCGTTCTAATGACAAAGTTATTCTTGCACCGGAAGCTGACTGCTCACGAACAAATAAAAATGACGGTCCATTTGGGTTTCGAACTTTGCGAATGCCATTCATGTTTCGACGACGTGTTGCGACTATCCGTCATTGTAACGGGTAAAATCGTTTAAGAAGATAACAACGCACGATCGCCGGAGGATTGGAATTCAAATCGCGCCTACCGGCGAGAAAGTAATAAACGAGGAGCTTTCATCATCGTCCTAGACGACTGTTCCCTGGGAAAGAGCACTTAATACCAGCGCATCTCACCGTCATCGCGCCTTCTTCACCCACCAGCTGGCTGTGTGTTTTCTACGAACTTTTATACGTATACAAACGCTGGCCTCTTCTTCCCTATTTCTTCAACTCTTTTTACTTGCCTCTCTATTCTACTTCTTCTTTTGTTTCCAGTAGTATAGCCCTTACATCATTCCCTTCCCTTGTAAACACTTCTATTTTTCTTCCGTCACTTCTTTCCAGTTTCTCCCATGCCCCTTAAGCGTTCGATCCGACTAGTCTTTTTCTTACAACTAGAATTCTATCTTCCGACAGTGTTTCCGCACCTTTCATCTCTCTTTTTCCAGTCTTTCTTCCCGTGAGCTGTCCATTCCTCAACAGTCTCTATTTGTTCTACACCTCTTCGCACATTCGAACGCTGCCTTTAAAACTATCTCCATCTGTTTGCGTAGACGCAAGATTTGGCGGACGAGATTGTCGTGTAAATACAGTTAACAGAAGCGTCAACTATTTTCCATAAAGACTGTTTCAATTTCGGTATTGAGACATCGGCCAGGCGTTGAATAAAAGTTGAAATCGAATTCCGTACCACGTTCGCACGTCGCGGCGAGCATCCGGGTCCACCTTTCCCCGTAAAAGTAAGGTCGGACACGGGAGAGTCACTTGGTTAGGATAGTTGGACGCTGCTGGGAGTCAAGAGACCAAAGCTTAAATCGAGTTTGCTCACCGTATCGAATTTCGCAGGAAGTGCACTCCCCGGTGTGCTGCCCATTGCCCCCTCGCCGCTGAAAGACTTTACCAAGGGACAATATCGCTCCGGCTGCCGATTCCACAGAATATATCGGCGAAATTTATTTTCCAGCTAACACCGACGACCCCATGAAATTCTATCTAAAGTGGATTCCGGCCAGTTTAAGGCTGACGCTTATTTTCGCGTATACTCCCAAACGTAGTTGCCCGACAGGTATTTTTCTTATTCTATTTTGCACAACACGTATGCCATTGATTCTCCTTTGAATATCTTGCGGTGTGTTTCGCGAGGGTTTATTCAACCGTGTATTGACGTTAGCATTATTAATTCGCTAGGAGAGTTCCAATGGTAGAATCTGTCTAAGGAAATTTCGAAGTTTGGCACAGGGAGAAGTCTACGTCTTCTCGAAGTTCGAAGACGCGTACGTAAATTCTGAAGATCCTAAGATTTTAATTAATGCCTCGGCAATTAGACGAAGTTAGTCGGTCGTGGGATTCAAACGGCGAAGTTGTGAGTATTTTACGAGAGAGCGCGGTATTCATAGGGCCATCTTTCGCGGGTATAGAAAATGGTATCTGTTCGAACGGGGCTTGGAAACCAGAAAACTTCTGTACCGACCACGGGGCTCCTTTCACCAGCGGTTAAAGTAGGGAACAATCCTGTCCGTAGATCGAACCGATTCCACCCACGCCTTTTATCTATTGCGTTATCTTTCGTTGAACACATCTTATCCTCTGTACCTGCCACGGATTTCTTGTTGTTCATCAGAGTGTCAATTCTTCTCTATCGCTACTTGAAGTATCATCTATTTCCATAAAGAAGACGCTCAACCCTCATTGCTCCCAATAGGATAGAACTGGCTTCTTAATAATACGGGCATGGCCTATTACAATGATTAAAATTACCGCATTAAAATATGTACGATTAAATGAACGTTGACTCGGCAAATGTATTTCGCAAAACGCGAAGCATTTCAGCGTTGCATTACACACCAGCTGTTTTCCTTTATTATACACCATGGTAAGATTTAAATTAGCAGTCAGACACAATGTTTCCAAAGCGGAGAGTGCATGGAATTAAAAGTGACGAGTGGAACTGTTGCGCGGAAAACTATATAATTTTCGCATTCCTGCGGAAACGGCGTATTTAATTATACAGTGGGTAACGTACGCGCAGTACAATTCCGACGTGTATCGAGTACAAAGCATAGCACAAGGTAAACGTGTAAATCCGGCGTAAATTGAAATCGAAATTGCGTGATACATATCTACCGTAAGATCTATTATGCGCATACATTTGAATAACTTTTACTGCGAACTAATAGATGCATTCGCACTTGTTATTATTACCTACTACTCAACCTTGACACTAACTGCTTTCCCTTACAACATATTGTTACCGAACCGCTTCGTACAGATTTTTCGTACGCTCAATCAGACACCGCGAATGCAATTTTCGTTGATAAATACCGTTGAATATTAAAGAAACATATAATATATAGTTAATCGCGTACCTGTTACAGCCTTGAGCGGACTTAAACGTGAAATCAAACTGAAATTCTTGATTAACAATTTAATTGATCGCAGCACAATAACCGAACACATTTTGGGGAGCAGGACGCCATTACGAGATGGTTACCGAAAGTGACCACCTGATGTCGCGGGCGTGCAGTATCGAGCGTCATGTTCGATTGATCGCATCTCGCGTCGGTACGTTGTGCGTTATTAGAAAACGAAGCATTTTCGTAACGGATAATAATTGAATACGGCAGGAAGGAATGTACTCGCGAACAGGTATGCCGGACATGCGTGAGCCGTGCACGCGCGTGAGTAGGGATAGGAGCGTGGCGCGTGGGGCTGCGCCGGCTTACGGCTGTCACTTGTCAGTCCGCTGCGAACGTCGAGACGGTTAACTTCGCGTGTGTCGTTCCACCGGTCGTCTTCCCGCGTTTTCGCCAGCCTACCGTGCGTTCGGAAACAGCCGTAATCGTAAGTAAATGAACGTTAATGTCATCGCCGAGAGTATCGTTAGACGCGCGATCGCGTCCCGTCGTCGCGACGGTTTCCACGACGAATCTGCGTACGATTGTTCGGAACACGCGACTCTAAATCCCGCGTTTTCGTCACACGGTTTTCTCGTCCGGTCGAATCGATTAGAATCGATAGTGTAACTACGGTAGATCGTGTGATTCGATCGTCGTGAATTCGGTTCTGTGCCTGTGTTCATTGGATTACCGCGAGGACTGAGGTTACGGAGCAGGAAGCAGCCGGTGAGTCGATCATTATTTTTCTTTTAGGTTTATAAGTAATCATAAGCGACACGTTCAACGTTACACGTGTTTCCGTCTCGTTGAACGTTACACGTAGCTTAGCGAACGTAAACGTATTGGCAGAACGGTCGAATCTCTCGGTTCGGCTAGCGAAACAGGTGCCTCCTCTTCTTTGATCGGTCTTACGTGCGATGGAAAATGTGTAAACGTTGGACTTGTTTATTATGCAACACGGGTCGCGTGCAATGACCGTGGGACGAGTCATAGGCAAGCTGTTAGTATATCAGGTTTTTGTCGTTTAGATTCATCTATGCCTTCGGATTTAATAATATTTTCTATTCCAGGATTTCAATATTTGATCAGGGAACTATTGCTCAGGTTTCAATCTTTGCAGTTATAGTTACGTCATTAGTAACATTGAGCTCTGTTTAAGTGTCGGAGTATCAGTTATAGGAATTCATTATAGGAAGTATGGTATGAAATATTCTATTAATATTTTTGTCGTAATACTGAGGCGAATGGGTTCATTAAAAATTGATTAGGCACTCTCATATTTCAATTAAGCACGCAGGTGTTTGATTCTATTCAGCTGACTCTTAAACTCGAAATATAATTTAGAATTGTTTTAAGCTTTCCAGTTTATTAAACTTTGTAAAGCGGTTTAACAATATGGGATCTTTGTCAGAATTATTAATCATAAAGGCATTGGTTTTCGTTGGAATAATTACGAGTTTATCCCATATTGGCTATCATGTTCACAAATAAGCGTAATTGTATTTAGAAATGATTCACAAATTTCGATAATCCCTTTGCGCGTTTCAATATTGGCTTAAACACATTCCCGAATCGATGTTTGAACATACAATCTCTATAAAAGTGCAATTACAAATATTAAGTATATAGTTCCCTTGAAGTTTCGTTTCGAAGTTATCTATGCTTTTCATATTTAGAAATGCACCTACTTTTTCATTTGCTTAAAAAGATTCCTCTGATTTTTCTATCATATTTATAATATCATGTTTTTTCTAAATCACTCACGGTAGATTCGATATCAGGATTTCTAACACAAGAGCAAACAGCAGTGAACGTATCAGAGCAGTGAACTGACCAGGAAAAACAGGAAAGGATCTCGATTTCCCACCCACGTGAACCAATCATTATCGAGCTCCTCGTAAATACATTCATACTTTTTATTGTCTATAAATCGCATGAAGGCAACGTAGGCTCTCGTCCCACGGTCAGAACGTGACACCCGCCACTCGATTATAATCGCTCTCCACGGCGTCGAGACGATCCTCGAGACGACTCGCCGTAAACACAAAATAAAAAAAAAAAGCAGAACGCGGTAGGCAGCATCGTTGTTGACTCGATGCAATTCAACGTTGCTGCGTCGCTCTAGTTACTCCAATTATAGTGTCGTCACGCTGATTCGAGCACACAACGCATTTTTTTTTTATGCTCAGTGTTAACGTTTCGTACAGTTGTTTTGTTCCCCTACACCAACAGTTTACTTATTAACCGTGTTTCTTAGACCAGACTCGTCGAACTAGTTTGATTCATTTATATCTTCTGTTGCGTTAAGAATGAAATTGCAAATAATGTTGAGTAAGATATTTGATGCAATATAGAATATAGTAATTTGATTAAATTCATTCGGTGTATTCACTGAAAATGCAAATTAAGTCTGCACTGAGTCGACGTATCAAAAACATTTTCCTGTTGCGATATAATTAAGTATTCAACGATGTTTGTATGCAAAAAGTGCGAGCTCGAATCAGCGATGTTCGATCGTGGAGTTTTTCAGTTTTCCTTGGCAAGCCTCGCTGCTGGCACACATGTACTTACATGTCAGCGCGCACACCTGTTGTTTCGCGGTTCGCGAGGCCCGCCGATTGCTTTCGCGCGGACGATTTCGCGAAATTATGCGGTACGCGTGGGCACGCCGTCCTCTTTGACGTTCTTATTGCGCGACCGGAATGAAGGAGAGACGGAACACGTAGGTACGTCGCGGTGACCCAAATAAGAACGAATAAGAACGGCCGTGATGGCCAGAACGGGTATAATTCGAATCGAGTTTCGCCGGAATTGTTATCGAAATTTTCGTGTAATTAGGGACCTGTTCCTTGCGCAAGTCGTTTCCCTCCGTTCAGAGGGCGAAACGAATTTCGCGAAAGTAAATGAAAAAGTGCAGCGGTAGTTGAATATATAAAATGGTCGAATTATCGCACATATTTTAATATGTTATACTTCCTTTCATTATATGAATATCGCGTAGTACCATCGGTAAATTAGTTGGAACGTGTTTACGTCCGAAAAATATAAATAATGCAGCAGCTGGGGTTGTTAAGATAATTAAAATGCGATAAAAATGAAAATTTTCGCATCCGTTAAGCCGTATTAATCTTCGTGAACGCGTCGGAACTGCGGGACGTGGCGCGAATATGTTCAATGATATTATTTCACGATCGAATTCATCGGGCGACTAATTAAGCGCCGTAGGAACCTTTTATTGTTGCGCGAAAGTATACTTGGGAGTTCGTTAAATTCGAAAATTGGTCCGTCGTTAAGCACCCCGCGTCCGCGTAATTGCTGGTAATTGAGAATCGAGCGACTACATTTTCGCCGGGTCAATCATTTTAATGGTTCCAGCTTAAAAATGCCCCGCGCTCGCTTCTGTACAGTTTCTACCGCTTCCGAAATTAATAAAAGCTGTAAAAAAATGTTACATCGCACGGAAACCAGGTCCCTTTAATCCCATCGAAAGTGTTACAGTGTCTTTTACGACCGTGATAAAAATTCCGTCTCTCCGAAGCTATAAAAATTATTTTACGACGCATAATCATTCAATCGTAGTTGCTGAACCTCAGCGGCTGCGTTCGCCAAGGAAAATTGTTTTCGCAATTGAGTCGTATCTTAGTTTAGAATAGATAAGAAAAAACCGGTGTGGCAAATCAAGATTATATTGTTTACGATAGCTATCGTTTCGATAAAGCTTTGCCATACGCTCCCTAGTTTTAAGTACCTCGTGCGAATATCGATAAATGGACATGGTATTACGAAATAGCAATTTAAATATTAACATCTTCAATCGTTAGAGTCGCGAATGCGAATGAGCATCAGAAAAATTGCATTGATCGCTCAAATAAGTTTTTGGACTTGATACACGTGCACATAAATCTGCATAGGTAACGATGAAGTTTCGTACGCATAAATCTGTAATTTAATACGGGCAAGTAAGAAACCTAGTCGAGAGATGAAACGGCTCGGCAGTACTTCTTGTAGCTATACGCGCGTGTCACGGATATCCGCGTGCACCCGGATATCCGTGCACGGCGAGCGTAATTAATAATTTCGGCGAGCCTCCCCACAAAGAGGCACCCCGGCCTTTTTCCCGGCCCTTCACGCTGCACCCCCGGCGGTTCTCCAGTCTGTCGAACAATATAATGCTCGGCACGGTGCCAACGCTTCTTTCCATTCACCTGGGGAAAAAGTATTGTACGCCCATTCATGCGAGCTACGTGGGGTTGAAAATTAGATAACCCGCTCCGCGATGCACAGCTGCTACAGGGGATCCGAACCGGTTTCTCGGCTCGTGCTCGCGCACGGATTAGAATTAAATTTGTACGAAATTTTCGGGGGCTCGCTTTAACCCTCTCGAACCAACCCCCGTTAGAATTTTTATATTCGAAATGGTATTACGTGCGCCGGGGCTCTGGCCATTTTTATTTCCTCGTATTTGATCTCAATTTTCTGTTTGCATTTTATTATACCGGTACGAAGCTGATATTTCTCTCATTTAATCAGAGTTGTATTTCATTCTTCATTGAATTCGAATCCTATTACTTCGTATTCCCTATATTGAAGGATAGTTTATCGAGACTTTATCCGGATATAAAATAATTCTCTACAGGAATAAATTGTAATGAACGGTTTCACTCCGTACGAAAATTCGAATGAACGATGGTAGTCTCCTCGTTGTATCGGATTTATATTCAGGAATTGTTCCTGCACAAACGTGACGGGCGTGTGCGGTCGAATTTACCTGCACTGGCCACCAGGATGAGAGACGAAAAATTAGTTAAATCGTCCCCTTCCAGGTACTCCGTGCCGGTCTGTTAGCGAGAGCAGGGAACCGATCACGAATTCGTTCAAAGTTCAATCGTGCAATCGATAATTCTTTGTTCACGTACGAAACATTTCGCATGACTCATTGTTTCATCGAAGAAAGTAATACGGAATGAAATCGATTTTTTGAAACGTGTCCTCGTGTTATTATCTGCCCCGTGACACACGTGTCTTCTGATTAGTCTACGTATTCAGATTAGGCTCGTTAGTTGGCAAGTCTGACCGGATGGCAATTCGACACGGGCTTCGATAACAACACCGAACGCGATGTCACCAATTGCCTCGCGTATATTCTTCTTCCGGCGTCGTTCGTTTTTAATGTTTCCGGTTTATACGGGAAACCCACTGACTCTACCCCTTAAAGGCTTTATTCGACCATGTGGAACACGAAACGGCATCGACGTTATAAACGAATGCCTCGAATCATTTTCTATTTCTACCAGGAGGTAGCTTAATATCTCTCAAACTTTCCACGTGATTCAACCTTATCGTCGGTATAACGATTACAATAATTGTTGGAAGTATTTTCGTTTATTTCTGGATTGTCTGATTGGATTTTCGATCTCCCAGTGACATCGCGGAGATTCGGACGCTCGCTTCGTCAACAGGTTTAAATACATATTTGTTTGCGTAGCGCGAGCGAGCTAAATATTTGCAGGAGGTACCGACTTTTGTGTGCTCTCCTCGGTTAACCCGCGTGGCCCCGATGCGTTTCCTTCATTACCCGTGCATTTAATTTCGTGGACTAGCGGCAAATATTACCAGCTTTCTATCCTCGATGCGGTTAATTGCTTTTTTCGAACCAACTCCCGTTCGCCCAATCGGGCAGCAGGTGCGCGATCACAGTCAATTTGTATTCAGCGAAACAAGGAGCACGAATTATTGTTTAAATATTTTGAATGGTTTGAAATTGCACTCGGAAATACGAATTGGAAAGATTCGAACGAAATAGGCGAGAATTAAGCTCATTCATTCACGCAGACGGATTGCATAAACCTTGCGTTGCAGGCGTTTGTTTCATAGGCGAGGGCCTTAATAACCGAGGCCGGTCTATGAATACGCTTGTATGCGCGTGAGATCAAGGTCGATTTCATTGCCGATCGAACAGGCCTGGTCATTAAGCCCCGAGGATCCGTTCTTTTTCCTTTTCCAATCGACACGCTTCCACCGGTATCGTTACACGTTTCCACGCTCGCTTTTGATTTACGTAATGCTCCTGTTACATTAACACGTTGCTCGATTCATCGATTGCATTTTTTCCACCCGATACCTCCATGCTCCGGTAGTCAACCGTGCGTTATACATCGGTTTGATTCGTTCAACTTCTTTCCAACTTTCGCTCAATTCCAACTGTCCATTGTATTTATTCTATTTTTTACGGATATTTCTTTAATGCTGGCACTTGTTTCCCCGTACACACTTTTTATCGCCGGTTGTGAAACTCGTTTCAACAGCTGGTCTCGATTCTTTTGTACTCGTATCGCTGACGAAAATAGCTAGGCTGATTAAATACCTAGCTCGAAATCTTTTTTAGCCATGATGAGGTCTCGCTCGGTACAGGTCTAATTTCTGTAGACGTAAATGTGTTTTATAAATGATACCACAATTGTAAATCACAATTGAATTTTATCACGTTCATTAGCGAGATAAAAATCATGACACGTAGAATTTATTCTAAAATTCTGATGAAAAATGTTATTCGGATATTCAACACGGTACGAATTCGTTGCTATCATCGATTCGGTTTCGCAGAGGGCTGCCATTCGTTCGGGTCGCAATCGGGGTAAACCAGTCGAGCCCACAACCGGTGGTACAGCTTTGTAAAAAAATAAAACGTGATTCGGTCCCGGCCATAAATCTCCCGTCGGACAACAAAACTATTTGTACAAATGAAACAGTATTTCATTATTATATTACTACGATGAAACGGATATTTACTTATTTCCACGCGGAAATAAAATAATGGAACGTGCCCGTTTCTATCTGCCGTTTCCTGCTTCTATTTTTAATATTCAAATGTTCGCGGAGTCGTGAAACTGATTGTTCGTATTCAAGTACCATCGGCTTTCGGCAATTACATTAATTTTCTTATTATACTACATGGTTCGCATGGGAGTTCACGGTGGATTCCGAGTAACGAACGTTACCCTCGGTATTATTACGCGATTTACATACCGAAAGAGGACCGCGTATATGCGTCTGTCTTGTATCATTCCCTCGAGACCCGTCGTAATGAATCACTGGAACATAGCAATCGTATTACCACTCATTCTGCTAATGCGGGCTGTCTGCTTAAGTAAAAGTGCTTTTCGATCATCCCGACCCTTTCGAGATAATCCCCTGTATATCACGATTCGTATCTTTATCTCGCAAACAAGTTCGGATTCTCAATCAAATTTATCCACCTGGAAAAAATTCGCTCGATTAATCCCAACGGTCTTTTCGTAGGGCCTATATCAAACGTTCCCTCGATATATTTTTTTTTTCTGATAAATACGGAATTTCGATTTTCTGTTTATTCGAATTTAAATTGATCGGAGTCAATAGAGTTATATTTGTTAAATAAAATTCCGAGTGAATTTCGATTTGCCTGTGCATGCGCTCGGATTTTCGTCCGCGCGCGCGCACACACACACCAGGCTCCAGTTTCCATTAATTTCGAATCGAGCCCGATGCGCGTGTTTGCGTTTCCGAGAGTCTCGTTACAATTACGTCTGGGACAACGTTACACACTACGACCTAGATAACTTTAGTTAGCCTGCCGGTTGCGTAACACCGGTTTTAATACGCGTATTGTGCGTGCGCCCGGGAAAAAATGACGGTTCTCGCACGTGTGCACGCGTGTGGGCAGCCGGTGTAAACCGCGCCGGAATGGCTACCTCTGTAAACAGATGTTACGTAATTTTCATGCAATTTTGTTTCAACGACAGAGAATCAATTTACGATTACTGCCTCTTCGTATTAATTTTTTTTTTTAACAAAAACCTCGATTCGTGTAACGAAGCAATTTGAAACGTTCTCCGAGCGCATGGAATAATGCACGTAATGATTCTAACTGGACTCAATTAAGAGTCACGTTCGAGCCGCTGCGATGACATGAAAACGTGTGACGAAAATTCTGGCGAGCAACGAAGATGTCTTACTTGCACGGCCTTGCGGGTTAAATATACGTACAATGCGAGTTAAATTTACTTGAACGCTTTTGTGAAAATCGTACGACGATCTCGTGACACCGAGAGATTCAAAGTCCAAACTAAATTATTGTTTAGATTTATTTTTTAATTTAACACCGCTAGTATTTTATTCCGTAAAGGAATTCTAAATAAGAGACAGATGCCCGAGAGGGACAAATGAATCTGGCAACAATTAACGCGAACGTTTGGTATAACACCTTGGAGTAGCCAGCGGTTCTAAACGAGGTTTAATGCAATGCGTCTGGCCGGTCGTGGAAAGAGGAAAGTTTAAACGAGCCGCGTTATTCTACGCTTTGAACACGTTCGTCGGACGCCGCGACGGGCATAAAAGCTACTCGTGAACACCCGTTCACAATGAGGGACCTCCTCTGCGCGTGTAACGCCGATTAACGCCGAACGATGTGCGCATCGTGCACGGTTTACCGCGATGAAACGGCGAGAAAAGGCAGCGGGCTTCGCGGAGACGGAAAGTCCGCCCGTTTACAAGTCGTTAACCGGTCGGTGACTTTTTCCTTAAAAAGGACCGCCCGTTTTCCGCGTCTCTCAATGCGCGCTTCGACGTTCTTACTTCCGGAAACGAGGTCTATCAGAGGGATCACTGCTCTCGATTTCCATCTATAATTTTTGTAATCCCGACGATCTCGCAAATAATTTTCTCAGTATCTGCGTAATCAGATATTAATTTAAAAATCTCGAAGGATGTCGGTGCGTCGACGACATTAGGCTCGATCGACGGAGACAAAGAACAAGGTAGAGAGAGAAAAGCAAGAATCTAGGCAATTACTAAGCTAGTCAGGTCACAGACCACAAGTCCTTTGTTCTACACGACTCGACGCTACGCGACGTAACTGCTCTTCCCTTTCTTTCGCTTCCAATTTTCTCTCTGACCTAGAAAATTCCGACTCTCGTTTCATCTCCCGTTTCCATTCCAAGACCTTTCTTCGAATTCGAACCTCTTTTCTAACCGACGCTCGTTAAAAAAACGAATTTTCTTATGATCTCAGGAGCCTTTTCATTCGACGCAGCATTTTCTTCCGATGGGATAAATCTGTATCTTAAAAATTCTTCGAATCTCTCTTCAGTAGAATTTAGAAGATCTATCAGAATTTTCTTATCACTCTTTACGTAAAATCTAATTTGATTCCTTAAAAGGAATTCATTATGTCCAAGCATCATTTAGATCTGAAGCGAAACGAGCGCAGAAATTAGGTATTGAATATTTAATTAATCGCAGCGGATCGATAGGGACACGATTTTTCCGGTATCCTCTTACCACCGGGTTTTCCTTTATCGATGGGTCTTTCGAAGATTACTCGCACCGTAATCCAGCTGTTAGCACGGCTGTTCCATCGACACTTTTTGCTTGGAGCGTCTCGTTTTTCGTTCGGGGCACGGATTGTGCCGGTTAAATCGTAAAATTTAATTAATCGGTCGGTGGTTGGCCGTGTACCAGGCTCCCCCGGCGGCCTTTGCCGAGCTCTCCTGGCCTCTATCCAGAATTAATGCCCAGCGCCGATATTCCTCTCTCTTTATAGGAAGTATCACCCGGGCCGGCTCCCTATGTGCGGCCCTGAGCTGGTTAGATACTAGATTCCCAGGTATGTACACGCTGTGCAATCTCGGCTATATACACTCCCGCTGTATTCCACGCGGAACCATAGGATAATCCTTGATAGTTTCCAAGCCAGTTCCGAGCACTGATAAATCGCACCTTTGATCCCGACACTTCCACTGTATCTCGATTTATTAAGTATTACGTCACGTGAATCCTTCGACTGTCTTTCACTTCCGAACAAATAGATCATACACGGAATAATTTTACTTGAAACAATTTTATACGCGAGTAAACAGTAATTATAAATTCGAGGAAATATTTTGCAACTACATGGAAACGAGTATTGCTGTTGCACGCTCGTTTTGAGGTACGACACTTACACTATATCTTGATTTATTAAGTATTACGTCACGTGAATCCTTCGACTGTCTTTCACTTCCGAACAAATAGATCATACACGGAATAATTTTACTTGAAACAATTTTATACGCGAGTAAACAGTAATTATAAATTCGAGGAAATATTTTGCAACTACATGGAAACGAGTATTGCTGTTGCACGCTCGTTTTGAGATACGACACTTACATTATATCTTGATTTATTAAGTATTACGTCACGTGAATCCTTCGACTGTCTTTCACTTCCGAACAAATAGATCATACACGGAATAATTTTACTTGAAACAATTTTATACGCGAGTAAACAGTAATTATAAATTCGAGGAAATATTTTGCAACTACATGGAAACGAGTATTGCTGTTGCACGCTCGTTTTGAGATACGACACTTACATTATATCTTGATTTATTAAGTATTACGTCACGTAAATCCTTCGACTGTCTTTCACTTCCGAACAAATAGATCATACACGGAATAATTTTACTTGAAACAATTTTATACGCGAGTAAACAGTAATTATAAATTCGAGGAAATATTTTGCAACTACATGGAAACGAGTATTGCTGTTGCACGCTCGTTTTGAGATACGACACTTACATTATATCTTGATTTATTAAGTATTACGTCACGTAAATCCTTCGACTGTCTTTCACTTCCGAACAAATAGATCATACACGGAATAATTTTACTTGAAACAATTTTATACGCGAGTAAACAGTAATTATAAATTCGAGGAAATATTTTGCAACTACATGGAAACGAGTATTGCTGTTGCACGCTCGTTTGGAGGCATGTCCGTTTCGATAGCGTTTGCAAATTCAATGGGAGCGAGCGACACTGAAACTTGATAAATCATCCCGGAGTTACGGTAAAGAAATGCAAATCGCGTTCAGCGACTCTTAAATTCACTTGTGAATAGTCTTGGCGTCGAGTGGGTATAGGTATAACGGAGATCGGTCGCGTATAATCGCGCGTCGAAAGCCAAGATCATGCTCGGCAGTTTCCGCGAAAGCGAGCCCGCATATAAATCAACCGGCCTTCCTTCGATACTTTCCTCGATACCGTAAATTTGCATCAAACCCTGTCGACTCGTGTTACATCACTCCCGCGTGCAAGCTCCTCGTAGACGTACAAACATCGGTTAATCATGTTCCTCGCGTCGTGTTTATCGAACTTTAATTAAAAGCAAATTGTAGTTGATGTATTTAGCGAGTCTTAATGAACCATAGAATACACTGACGTTAAACAACTTCAAGGGAATATACATGTAGTATCATCTGTTATTTTATCGTGAAAATGAAAGAGCTTCTTCGCGTTTTCTTTAAAGCACGCGCTTTAAGGTTAATCCTCGAACGTGTAATTTAACTTGAACTTTCGGGATGGTAAATAGAAGATCCCGAGAAAAGCGATGGGAAGGCTAGATAGCAGTACGGTTAAGCGGGGATGAAGGGGTTGCAAAGTGAAACATCTATTTTCGGTGTAAACGCTTGTTCCCTCGCCTGTTTCCAATCACCAGAGTCGCTAACACTATTATACATGAATTCGTTAAATGATTTGTTTTAATTTAATAAATTAATATCTACGATATAGTAACATCTCTCTTAATGAGTAAATTCAGCCTCTTAATGAGTAAGGTTTATTTTGCACGTATTCGGATACATGCTATTATCCTAACTTGCTGTTGGGAATAATTCTCGAAATGATTTAGAAAAATTCTAAAGTTAGTGTTAACAGAACTGCAGATACGAGACTGTTTGTACATCCAAGTTGTATATACAAGCAGCAACGTGAAACGGTTTCCTCGACTTCGCGGAGCCGGAGGGATCGGCAACCTCTGGCCGAGAGCATGCACACCGGGGAGATTAAATTATTTATACCGGGCCACTTTGGCGCGCCGCCTCGTTCCAAACCTTGGCTCCTCGATATTCGATTATTACCGATTACGCGCTATTAGCCCTTGCTACCAACCGTTTCGATATCTTCCAGGACGCTGCCCTGCTAAAACTTTCTCGTCTTTTCAATCCCTGTATATCTTGAACGCATCTCATACGTTGTATCTGTATAATCCAATTTTAATTTTGTCACATTGAATATTGGCTCGTAAGATATTTGATTCTGAAATGAAATTTGTTTAACATTTGAATTTTCTTTATTATGAAAATTCCTACCTGAGTTCAATCAAACATTCGATTGAACTCAGATATGAAATTTCTACGCCGACTATCTCATTGTAAAATCTTGTCACTCTTGTTATCGCGTTATGTAAAATATTGTGCAAGCGTGGTTCCATTGATGGAGTCCGCGCAGCTGCTAATCTCACTGAAAGCGTCAAGCACATCCTCGAACAGTTTTATCGCCGCGATCACTTTAGAATACGGAGATTTTTATCTCCGGCAAACCGGTTCCCCCCCGGCGGCTATAATAAATCCTACGCGGCGTAGGAGTAATTTTCATTCGGTCGGTTGCTCCGTGAATTTTCGGCGTTACACGGTTCGCGTTTCACGGTAATTGTCGGTAACCGCCGCGCCGTTCAATAGTCACATTTCGGCCGGGCCTCGAATTAATTTTGCAAACGCGTTTCCACCCGCGGAACCGAATTTAGCAAATTAACGCTCGCCGACCGACCCTTGATCGTGACCGATTCCCAACGTTGACTGATCTCCGTAGGGAGAGAGTAGTAATTCACCGTGGAACGATGGAATAATTAGTTTCATGCGTTACAAGCTTCTGGTTTTACGTAATGAGATACGCGAACCATGTATACGGTTACATTTCACTATACTTTCATCCCGTACGAAACATTTATAATAGATTTATCGTTACAATATGGATTAAAATTGCGCTCAGCAACTTTGAGACTGATCTTTGGATCAGCTCGAGTTTAATAGAGTCTGGAAACGTGAAACTGAAACGAGGCTATACCTCGCGGTTATCCACGAGTTTTCCTTGTACCACCGCACGTATGCATACGTTACAAAAAGTATCCTTCGTACCTTTAATCTCACGTTGTAAATCAACACGATTTTCCTTGGTAATTTAAAAATAGAATTTCATGTATTCTCTGCACGGCATGAAAAAATTCTGAATATCTTCCGAGCGTAACAAGGATTATGTCAGAGCCGCGGTATTAATGAATGGAATAGAAATCGAGCGTGTACGATTGAAGTTAAATCTCGCGTGCTGCACGGTTCACAGAATTTCCACCGTCTGGAAATCAGAATTTCATTCGTCAGCTTCAGCGTGTGCATTGAAAGATGTACGGGACTAATTGAGCCCTTTTTTTCGCGAAGTAGAACGAAGTCTTCAATGAATTTCAAACAGGGAAAAGGTAGACGTAGCTTAAATCTCTCGGGTCAAACTAATTTTTTTGCACCGGAGAATCTCTGGCGACCAGACTTCGCTCAAAACTATAACGAATATATTCCGAGCCTTCCTCAGAAATTTTTCTGATTTTTTTTTTAAGAAAATACTTTTCTTTTTATCAGATTATTAATGATTGAATGAAGTGATTGTAACTGATGGAATAATGTTGAGGATTTTTGCTGTAAGTGAGACCGGTTACTCGTCGGGCGTGTGAACATGCCCTTAGCCTTGCCTCGACTGTCGCGCGAATTTCCACGCGTGAGTAAGCGAGCAGCTTCCACGAGAACTATGTATGCCAACTGCCAACTATTATGTAATGCTTCCTATCTTCTTCGCCCATTTCTCTTCCTCTTCTGGCTGGCGCACGTTTTGTGTACGGCCTCCGCGTTCGCGTTTGTCACCGCGACGTTCTCGAACCGACAGGTGTCTAAATACGTCCCATCAGAAGTTCCATGGAATTTATATTTCATTTTATACGCGGGGAATTCTCACAAAAGGAAACCAGCGAATTTACGTAGCTCCGGCTCCCGAGTTTCGTGCGCGTCGGTAAATTATGCGAGCAGAGAATCTGAGAATATATCGCAAATATATTTTGCCGAAGTATGAATTAATAAAGACAAAAATTGAATCTGTAAAAGCGATCAATTTTTATAATGTACATCGATGCGATTGATTTAAACGAGCTGAGCGAGGTAAAATGAATTCCGGCTCGCAAATTTGCACACCCACGATACTTTCGAGATAAATGGGGGGACACGGGTATTGTCTCGAGGCCGGCAGCTCTCTGTGCGAGTACAGAGAGGAGACTGAGTATTGGCTCTGTCGTAATGACGCGGCGCGACGTCGTTTACAGAACATAAATTTTTCTTACGAACGATAAAAAAAAATTGTTTCCCAAAGGTACACGCCGGAACTGTGAGATACAATAAAACGGCTCGGGCTTGTCCTTACGTAAAGAATAAAAATATTGGAGCTATCTCTTTTATATCTCGCGGGAAAGGGAATAAAAATATCAATACGTCTTTCAGAGCCCTTGTTCAATTTATTCTCGGTATCTGATATTTGTTAGAAAAAAAATAAAAAAACAGGCAAAATGGTGGAAACGAGATTCCCGCTATCGACGAGTCACAGATACCATCGCAATTCCTCTAAAATACCGGATATAAATTCTCGTAAGAGAATTATCTGCGGGATAGAATACCGTCTTATCTGCGGAATCCCCTATTCATTTTGCCAGAGATTTCGATTTGTCTACGTGGAACCGCATTCGCAGCTTCACGGAGAATTCCCAGAAAGTGTGTCACGTTGTTTCCTATGAATTCGAATTAAATCAGTTGCCAATGAGGCATCAAATTATTGGCAGATAAAAAATCCATCTGGTTTTTTATTTAAAAATAAGTCTTCTATCAGAGATTGCGTAGAAATTTCAATGGAAGGGAAGGAATGAGTGAAAATAAGATAGCATCGCGTCCTATGCTGAGGGTGAAACGGTAAGCTTCACAGAGAATTCCCAGAAAGTGTGTCACGTTGTTTCCTATGAATT